>MU744304.1:27449-45521 GCA_026770625.1 Nicotiana glauca | reverse complement strand
AATGTGTCGAGGATCCGGGTGCATTTCATGTGACGTGATCTGAAAACACGTTTTTAAACGACGTTCACTTTCTTAAAAATTAACTAAAAGCAGTAAATAATTCTAGAATTGCACTATAGGTTTTAACATGTATAAAAATCAGATTTTAGCCAAATATAGCAGTTGAGCGACCGTGCTAGAACCACAGAACTCGGGAGTGTCTAACCCCTTCTCCCTGGTTAACAGAATTCCTTACTCGGATTTCTGGTTCGCGACTGTAATATAGAGTCAAACCCTTTCCTCGATTCGGGATTCAAATCGGTGACTTGGGACACCATAAATCTCCCAAGTGGCGACTCTGAATCTCTCAATAAAGGAATCCCATTTTGATTGTCCTTTAATTGGAAAAACTCCTTTTATTATACATTTCACAGGGTGTAGTAGCGAAAAAGGAGGTGTGACATTATTTGCTTCACCTTGGGTATGATGATTTTCTTTGGTTCCAGAGATCAAATTGCGCGTGTTTGTCGATTTCAGGCATGGTGAGCTTGAGGTACAGCTTTTTCATTTGAGTCATTTTCATGATTTGAGTATGTTCGAACTGTTTCTTATTGGTGCGCGTATTGCGCAAGTCGTGGATTTAGTCTGTATTGAGGTGTCATGTCACCAGATTAGTTGTGTTGGATTAGATGAGATCGTTGGGATCTTTAATGAATACAACAGATTCGATTTTAGCATGTTAGAAGGATAATATCGAGGTTTGGCTCGAAAATTCGCTATGGTCTTTGCCAAGGGAGAAATGGCTTCATGAATGGTCGATCAGAGGAATGGTTATGGCTTACTACGTGTTTTATTTATCATTGGCAGTATATGAAAATTTTGGAATGAGACTTTAGTTGATAAGAGGTTTTCTATCGGTATTCGGATGTTATGTGCAGCTGTTGTGACTACAAATTATTGCTGCGAGTTTTTGAGTTATGTGGTATATCATATAATTGCACCTGTGATTGCAAGTATAGGTGATTACAGCTTGTTCGGGCTTATTCTGAATATAGATGTGAGATTCTGATCTTGTGAATGATTTGGAAGTAGAAATGTGGTTCTAAGGCTTATGGGCTAGGTTGGAATGTGAAAATGCAGGTATATTGTGCTAGCGGACCTATATGAGATAGGGTGACATGGGATCACCCCCGAGTTTATGCATAGTAAAGTTATTTAACAATTGGTTGGCTTTTGTAACAACTCCGGGCACGTTCGAGGATGAACGTATGTTTAAGTAGGGGAGGATGTAACGACCCGATCGGTCATTTTGAGCTTTTGCACTTTGCTCGCCAGTTCTCGAGAATGACCTGCCCCGTATAAGGTATAAAGACTTATGTAAATTGTTGGTTTTGGTTTTTAGGGTAATCGGAATGAATTTAGAAGAACAAGTTCTCAATTTGAAGCTTGAAATATGAAAGGTTTGACCAAGATTTGAATTCTTTGTATATGATCTCGGATCGGAATTTTTATGATTTGGTTAGATCCATTAGCTGATTTAGGACTTAGAAGAGTGATCGTAATGCATTTAGAAGTCCGTGGAAGGTTCAGGCTTGATTTGGCGAAATTAAGATTTCGGCGTTTTTCGGTTGATAGGTGAGATTTTTATGTAGAGGTCGGAATGAAATTCCGGAAGTTGCAGTAGTTCCGTTGTGTCATTTGGGATGTGTGTGCAAAATTTCAGGTCATTCGGACGTGGTTTGGTTGGGTATTTGATCAAAAGCGTAACTTAGAGGTTCTTGAAATTCTTAGGCTTGAATCCGAGGAAATTCGTTGTTTTAATTGTTGTTTTGAGTGTTACGAAGGTTAGAACAAGTTTAAATGGTGTTATGTAATATGTTGGCATTTTTGGTTGAGGTCCCGAGGGCCTTGGGAGAGTTTCGGATGGTCAATCGGACCATTTCATGTTGTGAGAAATTGCAGAATCTCAGCTGTTTGTGTTGCAGGTTTTTGACCTTCGCGTTCGCGATGCATGTTCTACGATCCCGAAGGTGTGAGTTCGATGGTTTTCGCGTTCGTGATGTTGTGATTTTTAGACCCTCCGCATTCGCGAGGGCTATGTTGTGTTCGTATAGAGTAAGTGGGAGCAGCTGGGTTAGGACTTTTCTTCATCGCGTTCGCGAGTCTTGGGACGCGTTCGCATAGCTCTGTATCCAGTATGTATCGCGTTCGCGAGGCTGGTGCCGTGAACACATTTAGAATTTTTTATGGCTGCTATTTTTGTTCATCGCGAACGCGATGGTTATCCTGCGTTCGCGAAGAAGGTTTTTGATGCCTGGGCAGAATGTTTAAATAGCCATTGTCCGCGATTTTGAAGCTATCTTTCACCATTTTTGGGCAATTTTGGAGCTCTTTGAGAGGATTTGGAGAGGGATTCAAGATATAACACATGGAGGTAAGATTTGTGAACTCAATACTCGATCCTATGTTCATTCTTACTTGTTTAATCATGAAACATGTGGAAATTAAAGCCTAATAATTGGAAAATTAAGGCTTGACTTTGGAGAGTGTAAATTGGGAATTTGAAGGGCAGTTGAGGTCCGATTTTGATGTTCTTGGTATGTATAGACTCGTGTGAGGACGATGATTCTATTGATGTAACTTTTGTTGGATTTCGAAACATGGGCCCAAGGGTCGGGTTTGAGCAATTTCGGAATTTTTTATGTGAATTGGATATTTTCGAGTGGACATAGTTCCCTTAGCATATTTTAATGATTATGTAATGATTGTGGCTAGATTTTGAGCATCCGGAGATCGATTCGTGTGGGCAAAGCATCGCGGGCTAGATTTTGGACCGGATCGAGGTGAGTAATGGTTGTAAGTGATGTTATGAGGGTTTGAAACCCCAGATTGCACATCGTAGTGCTATATTGAGGTAAGACACACGCTTGATGACGAGCGTGGGGTCGTGCACTATTGGGGACTATGACTTGGTCTGTCCCGATTGATGATTTTTCCGTGTACTTGACTGAAATCTATTTGTTATCATCATTATTTGGGCTGAATGCCATATTTGGGCTTCGTGCCAATTATTTGTACGCTTCGGGGATTTTTGTTGATATTTCCTCACTATTTTGACTTATTACTTGAACTCAGTCACGTTATTTCCACTATTTTCAAAACTCAACCATGTTCACTCAGTTTTAATACTCAAATGATATTTAAATGATGTTTTGGAATGAGAAACGCTATTTTACTGTTGCCCGAGAGGCTTATGTGATTTTTGGCTGAGTAAGGCTGAGGGCCGTGTTGTGAGGATATCTTTTGGGTCGGGCCCACACCGCAACAATGATACACTAATTTTGATTATTTGGCCGAGTACCTGAGATTGTACGCCACGAGGTGGCTTGATATTGATGTAAGGCAAAGAGCCTGTTTATGATGCCACGAGATGGCTTGATATTGCGCTTGGACCGTAAGGGGCTCCTCCAGGAGTCCGTACACCCTCAGTGAGTGTGGGTACCTTTTTTATGTGAGATATAGCCGGAGGGGCTGGTATTGTTCTATGCGATTGCCCGAGGGGCTGGTATTGTTTATGAGATATTGCCCGAGGGGCAAATTTGTTGATATTGTGCCCGAGGGGCGAACGTTATGTGCTTATCTGCACTAATTGTTTGTATTCATTTGCGTAACTGTTAAAAAGGTCATTTTTAAAGAAGTTTAAACTGAGCTAAGATATTTTAAGATATTTTACAGCTTCATTGCTTCTTACTGGTTTTGTACTACTTCTATGCAGCATATTGATGCATTTTTCGTGATTTCTTACCATTTAGACTTTAGTTATGATTATTACTCACTGAGTTGGACTACTCACTTTGCTCCCTACACCTTGTGTATAGATTCTGGTATTTCAACACCTGGTAGCGGTTATTGGCTGAGCTGTGGCAGAGTCATCGAAGCTTAGCAAGGTAGTTGCCGTCGTTCGCAGCACTCCTTTCTCCCTCTTTATTCTACTAGGTTGTACTTAGTACATTTCAGACTTTTTCAGTTGTATTTGGACCTCTAGCTCATGACTAGTGACACCCGGATATCTGTCTGTGTTGGGTTGTATTCCGCGAATTGTTTTGTACTGTCACTGTTTACTTCTGAGTTTATATCATGTTTTAGATGTATTGCTTATTGTTTAATTGTTTAAAAACTGGATTGGAAATGTGTCGGCTGACCTTGTCTTCACAAGAGGCGCCATCATGACCGGGTCCGGGATTGGGGTCATGACAGAACTCCAAGTTAAAGACCAAATGTCTTTAACTATTCAACATGCAAGTCAAAGTTCAGGACGAAGTGTCCTTAACTATTGAACTTGAAACTTGAAGTTAAGGACTACCTGTCCTTAACTTTTTAACTTATAACTGTAAGTTAATGACCAACTGTCCTTAAATATTGAACATGTAAGTCAAAGTTCAGGACCAACTGTCCTGAACTTTTCAACTTAAAACTCAAACTTTAGGACCAAGTGTCCTTAACTTTTTCAAAACAATTTGCAAAACTATGACAGTATGTCCTTAATATACAAAAGAACAACAACAAAGCTAAGGACATTGTGTCCTTAACTTTTTCAATTCAATTTGCAAAATCAGGACACTATGTCCTTAATATTATGTGCTCAATTTTTATAGAATTATCACAGGACGTGATGTCCTTAATCTTATCAATCCAGAAATTCAAAAAAAAAAAAAAATTCTACTTACTGTATAAAAATCAATAGAAATCGGAAAAAGTATAACTATGTCGAAATAAAAATTAATAGAAACACATAAAAGTATAACTTACGGTAAATTTATGTCGATTTTTGGACGAGAAGGTTGAATTCTATAGTTTGAAATCGGAAGAGAATCTTCTGCCATTTAGACGATCACAATGAAGTAGTTAGCGCTGCTGCTGCTGATCGTTAATAAAAGCGTAGGTATAAGTTATACCAGAAGGGTATTTTCGTCCAGTCAGGTATAAATTTATTAAACCAGTGGCTAAAGACTAAAGACATTTAAAATACTGGCTTTAAAATAAAGACATGTGCTATTAGTGGCTATTTGTGCACATCGCCCTCTTAATTTTGTATGTAATCTGTTTCTTAGCAAAATAATTTTCACATAAAAATAATAATATTTTTTGACGAAGCGAGTTCAATTGAATCCGCTTGAACCAACGTGGGTCCGCCCTTGGCAGAAATAGACTTTTATTTTTCATCTTCGGTAAAAAATAATAGCCTTGTTGTTAGAATATAGGATCACAGAAAGTCTTTGAGGCGTGTAAATTACTTAACTGAAGGAGATATATGGTTGTTCTCTCGTGACGCACGCAATAAAACCTATGTGTATCCTACAAATTAAATTTCTTAATTAGGCACTTATTGGAGAAGATCACTAGTATTTATATATGTTCTGAATAGCTATGTATATGATTTTTTTGTAATAAAAGAAAATTAATTTTATTAATAAATTTTTGTGGGATAATTCTGTTTGTTCTCTTGATTCTTCTTCTGAATTGTTATCCATGATTCATATTTCTCCGAGTCCCTGGGATGTATTTGACATGCATATTACTTCACGAATAGATCTATATCTTTTATTCAAGATTTAAGTTTAAAAAATTTAAATTAAACCGAATATTCTGCTATAGATAGAAATAAAAATAAACGAAGTCAAGAGATTAACCTTTTGATGTCTTCAAATGGTTTATGGGCTACTGATGTGGTAATTAATTCCCACCAACATTACAAACTACTCAACACTCGTACGTTAAGGTTGCGGAAATTTTAGGTGAAGCAGAATTTCTAGACGTACGTTTTAATGTCGATTGTCCATCTCGTGCTGGATTGTCTCATGAATGACTAAAGGGGGATTTGTATCTATACCCGTTTGGGTTACGTTTTAATTTGTGTTCGTTTTGCAAAAAAAAATCACAAACGTATCCATTTTTTCGCGTAACTTCAGCATACGGGGCTCTTTTTCGCGTAACTTCAGCATACGGGGCTGAAGTAGCAAAGGCAATACGCTGAAGTTTTTTTGTCCTGGATAAGATGCTGAAGTTTGTAAAAATTTTAGCACTAAAATAGCTGAAGTTTTTTTGTCCCGGATTCATTAGTTTTGTCATAAAACCTTTTCAAAAAACTTCAGCAGAAGATGCTCAAGTTATTTAGTTCATTTGTAAAAATTTCAGCACTAAAATAGCTGAAGTTTTTCCGTCCTGGATTCATTAGTTTTGTCATGAACCTTTTTCAAAAACTTCAGCAGAAGATGCTGAAGTTATTTAGTTCATTTGTAAAAACTTCAGCGCTATATAAGCTGAAGTTTTTGAAAAAACTTTCTAACATACTAGATAAAGAATCACTTTATTCTTTCATAGTGTATTACTACTATAAAATAATCATATTCCCAACAATATCTAAATCATAAATTTTGAAAACAATAAACGTGAAAAGAATAGAAGTACGTGGAAAAATTCACAAATTATTGTCTACTAACTTACGCAATTATTTATAATTTATTTTTAAATAATCTAATAACACATACTTGTGGCAATCATCCCATGAACTGAAGTTTTATAGCAGCACCAACAGCAGCCGAAGAAAGAAGAAGAAGAATAAAACGAAAGAGGAGGAGAAATGAGGCTGAAGTTGTTTAAAAAGTGAGTACAAATTAAAACTTTTTTTTTTAAAAATGGGTATAGGTTTGGTCGCCCCGTGCAATTTTTACCGACTGAAGTTGAATGTGTGTAAAAAAAAATATTACGTGTGCAAATAAAATCCTAGAATAAAAACTAATATGAATTTTTTTATATACTCATAAGATATAATGATATTCTTAATGATACGAATGCACGCGCTTCAAAACAAAAATTATTATCTCATATAAATAACGAACAAGCCGACTTTAATTTATACTCTCTACGGTTCATAATAAGTGTCCAATTTACTTTTTTATTTTGGTTCAAAATAAGTGTCTAGTTATGTAATCAAGAAAGAATTCAATTTGTTTTTACAAAATAACCCCTATGTACATATCCCTAAAAAGTTTTCTTACTCCTCACATTAAATGTTTAATTAGGGGTAGTTTAGTCATAGTAGGTATTTTTGTATAGAATTTAGTATTTTCTTAATGGGCGTGCTAAAAGCAAATTGGACACTTATTATGAACCGGAGGGAGTAGCAAAAATACAATTTCAGTAAAGGTCGGTTACAGAAGCACTCCTGCTTCGTCTAGAAATGAATTAATTGTGTCACCTAAAAATCCAAATAAAGGTAGGAGCAAATGAAATAATAGTGCTCTGCAACTACTACTGTACTTGAAATAGAGTAGCAAGTTCATTGCATTAGCTCGAGGTTTTTACGGGTAAATCTCCAGAGCAGAGTTGTCTCCAACATTATTGCAATAAATACTCTATGAATAAATAGGCACCAAATTAGTTGGCCTTTTCACCTATACATATATCTCACTTGTGCACCTTTCCCAAACAACACAAATTTAAAGTGGCAATGGAGAGATCTAGAATTAGTAGTTTTTTTGTTACCCTTTTTATAGTGTTGATTGTAGTGGGAAAACAAGTGCATAATGTTAGTGCAGATAACCCTTATACTTGTTGGGGTGGCTGCTACAATCAATGCATTATTTTGAGTTTTCGATCTCGTACTATACCAAACAGAAATAATCCTTGTTACGTGCAGTGTCTAAGTAAGTGCATTCCTCGTTCTGCTGCTGAATACCAAAACTACTGCAAGATTGGTTGTTCTTTAGAGATCTGTGTTCCCACTCGCTCTGGTATAATATTTTTTTTCTTTATTAACCAGCTTTCGAGGTTTAGATAAAGTCTAATTTTCATTTAATTTTTTAACATGCATGTCACATACGTATTAAAGTCAACTAATTCGTATTCTTTATTTATCAAATGTTGGGCTCGTCTTATCTTATATAATTCAAATAAAGGAGATCCATAACCTGAACAAGATACATGGGATCTACTCCTTTCTATAAAAGGTGAAACGAGCATTGTGTTTTTATTATATCTTTAGGCAATATTAAGTTAGAACTAAGGTCCACTTTTACAACATTTCATGTTTGTCTTTCTTGTTGGTTGATTCAATTATAGTGTAATGGAGTAACTGAAAGCCAACCATTTATTGCAATTGAATAAAGTCTGATTTTAGGGAAAAACCGAACATGTGGGAATTAACATATTATTTGGGATCTGCAAATTTGGTAGCGATCCATGCAGTAGTGACCATTTGATGAGAACATATGTGAAAATGGAATTTAAGTAGTATATAGTTAAGTTATACACATTCGATACTATTTTTATCATGTTGTCAATTAATGATTATCATAGAAATTTATCGATTGTATAAATATCCATCATTGTATTAAAATTTAATTTATTCTTTTTTCTTTTTTCGATTTGGCAGATGCGGGTGCAGATCTGGATAAATGCTTTGGCAGTTGCGGAAACGTTTGTAGGGCTTAGAAATATGTATTACAACAATGTGTGTTATTGGAGAGAACATTTGGTCTCACTTTTTAAAAAAATGTTTTATTACGTAATAAACAAATGGTTCTTTGTAGTTTGTAATGATCTGGTGTAACTGAAGAGTTTGATTAGTGCTGTATTTATTTATTTATTCCCTTTCTGTCAATTTCCTCTTTTTCTAATGTTTTTTTTTTCCAATTCCCCGAACCAATCATCAGTTACTAATTGGAAACATCAAGTTATCTACCACCTACTTCTCCTGGAGAATGTACCGTTTTATTTTTGAACAACTAATATAATAGGAATTTAACAAAACAAAATAAAATAATAATGAAGGCATAACAAAATTTTTCTCTCTCTCTTTTCTCACAATGGCCTAATTAATTTCTAACGTCTATTTCCCCCTAGTTTTGTGCTTGGCGACCTCCTCCATGCTCAAGCCGGAGGAACTTCCACTCGTATCCGAAAACTAGCAGTGCGCCCTGTCAGTCCTCCAGGGCCCAAATAACTTAATTTTCTCCCATGAACTATTTGTGTCAATGGATTAGTTCGATCCAAAACTTTAGATCATCAAAAGGAAACCCAAGTTGGGAATTTGATTCTCCAACAACCGAATGTCGCAGAATCAAGCTATGCCACGAAGTTATGTTCTCCGGAACCCCAAATCAAAACCTCTATCAGTTATGGATGCCCAGACGTCAAAGCCCGAATCACTACTCACAATGGTATGCCGGCAGTAATTTTTAAAGATAAGGACTATTATGGAGTTATGGCTGAACAATGTAAACTTACCGTTGTGGGCAAATTCTTGCGAACCCGACCAAAAATTGAGGTAATCCGAGCTGTGTTTATGAAAAAAATTTCTCTTAAAGGTACTGTTAAAATTGGTGCATATGATAGGCGTACTGTTTTCATAAACTTTTCTGATGAGCAAGATTGCAAATTTTTTTTGCTTTAGAAGGGCATTGGAAATTAATGGATTCTAGATGTTTTGCTACCTGAACTTCCGTTCCACTGCCACCATAGCATTATGTTAAGCATATTTTGGAACCGGTGGGAAAACCTTTATCTATGGATGTTGCCACTTTTGGCAGAAATAGATCTAGTACAGCTAAGGTCAGAGTCAAGATTGATCTCACAAAGCCCCAGGTGACTAGTGTTTATGTAGGCCAAGAAGAGGAAATGAATCCCTTGAAGGGATTTACTCAGAAGATTGAATATGAACACATCCCAAAATATCGCAAGCACTGTAAGCTCATTGGACATTCTCTAGTCCAATGAAAAGATGCACTTAAGAAGAAATCAGTAGGGGAAACAGAACATAAGACTGAAGTTGAGCAGACTCAAGCGAGCAAGCAATCTGAGGAAAAAATGGAGCAAACTAGCAATCTGATATCCGAAAAAAGGTTAACCAACCTAACAAGGAAAAAATGAAATAAAGAGTGAAAAGGAAACAGAGAAGACAAAGAAGTGCCATTTCAAAAAAAATCAAGAAGAGGAAAAACCAGGTAAATGAGAATCTACAATATCAAGTGGAGGACATGACTCTATTATCCAAAACTGAAGATAGAAAATCAAATGACAACATTGACAAATCCTATATGGAATGATGTCCAGCAATAATCGGATGAAGAGGTTGGGCAAGCTTCAGGAGCTGATGCTACAAAGGTATTAACTTATAAAGTTAATCCCGAATTAAGATCAATAATTGATAAAGACAAGCTTTTTAAGGGAACCAACTACCCTGACACTAGTGCTAGGGCTGTCAAACCAAAAGGTTGATGATTACATGCTAGGAATCAAATGATCAACAAATTGTTTGTGACCCTAAAGGGTCGTCAATCAATATCCATAATTCCTTTCATATTTTGGAGGAAGAACAAGAAGAACAGAACCAAGGCTCTAAGATTGAAACTCAACAGAAACAGTCTCAAGTACTAGAGATTAATTCTGAAGGGACCAAGAAAGACATCAACACTAATACTCATGTGCATCAAATCAGCAAATGAGGAGATCAAGAAATACAGAAATCTGACAGCTTAAAGGAAAGTGATGCTACGACTGAGCAATTAGTCAAAACTTTTTTTCCACTACCAGATTTAAATCTAAATGATTTAGTCATCCAACAGGTCCAGAAAGTGATAGAAAAGAAAGGTTTGTCCTCAAGAGGAGCTAAAATCCCAAACAAAAGCACCAAGAAATCTGCTACTGCACCTAATACTAGAGGCAGAGGAACCAAAAATACCTTCTAATCCATTTCTTAATGATTAATACAATCATTTGGAATATCAGGGATGTTAAGTCTAAGGGAGCTTTCCAAAGACTTAAAAAACTTATCAAAATACACAAGGTTACCTTTATTTCTCTTCAAAAACCTTTTGTAGACCAAACAAAGTTGAACCACTACAAAAGAAAACTTGGCTTTCCAAATGCGATTACAAATAGTAATGAGAAAATTTGGATTTTCTGGAATAATGATTATACCTACAATGTCATTAGTATAAAAAAAATAACAGATTACTATGGAAGTCAACAACAGTATGATATAGACTCCTTTATGGATTACAATTGTTTATGCAAAAACCAGTACAAGAAGAAGAAAGAACCTTTGGAAATCTATCAACAAAATGAGTAACCATATCAATGGACCATGGTCTATTGAAGGTGATTTCAATGTGATCATGGATGCTAATGAGAAGAAAGGTGGCAGAATTCACAGACTTAGTAAAAGTATGGATTTTATCAGATGTATGGAAGATTATGGTATGGCAGATTCTGGCTATACAAGTAAAAATTACACATGGACTAATGGAAGGAGGAGAGATAATAGGATTCTTCAGAGATTAGATAGAAATTTCTATAATAATCAATGGTTAGCTGACTTTCCAGTGGCTACTATTAGATAATTGCCCATAACATGATCTAATCATAATGTTCTACTTTATCAGTGCACCAAGCCTGATCCTCCTCCTATAAAATACTTTATATTCTTGAATTTCTGGATGGATCAACTTGATTTTGAACATGTAGTTAAAAATTATTGGGAAACTCAAATACAAGGCAATATTATGTATACTCTACATCAGAAACTCAAGAATCTCACTCATTGTCTTAGAAAATGGTCTAAAAAAGTATTGGCAATATATTTGACAAGGTAGAAGAACTTGAGAAGAAGGTTGAAGATCTAGAGGCTAAATATGAACAAGATGACTGCGACAATAATAGGATCAATCTTAATTTAGCATATGCTCAACAAATCAAGTGGATGAATATGCAAGACTCTTTTCTTAGACAAAAAGCCAAAATCAAATGGGAGGAGGGATAGCAACTCCAAATATTTTTATAGCTTCATCAGACAGAAGGGGAAAAGATGTTTTCTGCATAGAATTAAATATGAACATGGTCACGATCCAAGGGAATGAGAAAATTGCAGAAGCTGTTATCTCGCACTTCAGCAATCTTTTTTCACAACCTGATCAGAACAATGACATGGACTTCCTCAAAAGGATTGACAGTATTATCACTTAGGAAGACAATCAAGCTTTTCTACAACTTCCTTCCGATGAGAAAGTTAAAACAGTAGTCTTTGAGCTTCATCTTGATAGTGCAGCTGGTCCGGATGGATTAAATGGCAAATTTTTCCAAGCTTTCTGGCATGTTGTTGCTGGTGATGTGCGTGCTATGGTTAAGGATTTCTTTGGTGGTAACAATCTGACTAAATTTTTTACTCATACTTGTCTAGTAGTTATTCCAAAGGTTGAATTTCCTTCTACATTTTCTCAACTTAGGCCTATTAGTCTAAATAATTTTTCCAATAAAATTATTTCTAATAGATTAACTAATTTTTTCCCTAGAATTATTTCTGAAAATCAAACTGGTTTTATCAAAGGAAGATTAATCACTGAAAATGTTCTCTTAACTCAAGAAATTGTCCAGGATATTAAATGCAAAATAGAGGTGGCAATGTGATCATGAAACTAGAAATGGCTAAAGGTTATGACAAAGTTTCTTGGCTATTTCTTACTTCTATTCTGAGGTGTATGGGATTTGCTAAATCTTTCATTGAAATAATTCATAGATTGCTCTCTAATATTTGGTATTCTGTTCTTATTAATGGCACTAGATTTGGTTTCTTTCCCTCTTCTAGAGTTCTTAAACAGGGAGACTCCCTTTCTCCTAGCCTTTTAGTTATTGCAGATGAGGCCCTATCCAAAGCCCTTAATCACCTCCATAATAAGGGTAATTATATTGGGTAGTCTATGAATAATAGAGGTTCTAGGATAAATCATCTGGCTTATGCAGGAGACTTAGTGATCTTCACTTCTGGAGATAAATACTCCATAAAGCAGGTAATGAAAACATTAAGGAGATATGAAGAATCTTCAGGGCAGGAGATCAACAAGGATAAAAGTTTCTACTTAGCGTCCAAGTATATTCGTGATAGTAGACATAATATGATTCAAAGGCTAACTGGTTATCGATATCAATCATGTCCTTTCAAGTATTTGGGTTGTCCAATCTATTCTGGAAGAAAGAAAATTTGTTACTATACAGATATTGCCAGAAATATTATGAATAAGATAAGAGGTTGGCAAGGCCATGTATTGTCCCATGGTGGAAGATCTACTCTCACTAAACATGTGCTACAATCTCAAACTCTTCATATTCTTACAGTTGTTACCCCTCCTAAGACAATTCTCAAATAATTGGAGATTTATTTCTCCCATTTTTTCTGGGGAAAATCTGAAAACAAGAACAAATATCATTTGAGCTTTTGGAGGAATCTTTGTTATCCTAGCGATGAAGGTGGTGTGGATTTTAAAAGTCTGACTGACTTATGTAAGACTTTCTCTACCAAAAGATGGTGGAGGTTCAGAGTTGCAAACAACCTTTGGGAAAAATTCATGAGAGCTAAAAACTCCCCGAGAAGCCACCATGTTGCAAAGGTCTTGGAACCTAAACATTCTACTACCTGGAAGGAAATGATACATATCAGAAAAGATATTGAACCTTATATACTATGAAAGATCAATGATGATGATAACTCATTTTGGTGGGATAATTGGACAGGTCTTGGACCACTAGGTGCTTATGTCAATGGTTACAGAAAACCTGGTAATATGAAGATCAGGGATTGTATCAAGTATGAGGCATGATATATAAACACTATATCTAGGCTGGTTCTTAATAATCTATTAAATTATATTAAACATATTCCTATTGTCAATAGACAGATTAACGACACTCCTGTTTGGACTGATACTTCTAATGGGGCCTTTATTTGTTCCTCTTCTTTTAATTACATTAGGAAAAGAAGGGATATGGATTATATGTGGAAAGATGTATGGAAGAAGAATGTCCAATTTAAAATGTCTTTCTTTCTTTGGAGAGCTATTAAGGGTAAATTACCTGTGGATGAAACCATAAAGAGATTTGGTCATAATATAATTCCCAAATGCTCTTGTTGTCTACATCCCAAGAGAGAAATTATATCTCATATTCTTCTTACTAGTGATATTGCTTTTATAACTTGGAATTTCTTTGCAGGTCCTCTGGGAATTAAAGTAGGATGCCATTCAATTGCATATACTTTAAAAGAATGGACGAACATTCAGAATAAGAATAATGTCCAAAGAATCTTATGTCGAGTAGTTTTTGATTGTATATAGATAGGGTCATCTTATTCTAAGAATGTATACGGTCAAGTGTGCACGAGGTTCCACCCTAGGTCAAAATCATATGCCCCCGGTGCAAAAGCTTGAGTTTCAGCCCTAGGTCCAAGTCCGGGAGGGGTTGATTACGCCCAACTCTAGTCCAAAAAAGGATAAGCGGTCGCTGCAAATATAATCCGGTCTAAAAGTCCGGAGTCGAATCCCCACAGAGACTAAGGCTTAGCTGTATTTGCTTAGTATCACTAAGAAGACAAGATTGAAAATAAATAAACAGCTGAAAACTAACTATGCTTGAATTGTAAACAATTTGAATAAAGGTCTAAGGTAATGGTTTCCCCCGTTGTTGATTTCCTTAGTTGTATGTTTCTTATATCTTTGACTTAGTTGCCTCTATCAATCATGAACTCTCCAGCTATCATAAATCTCTCTCAAGCAATTATGATAATTGATTAGACGCACTCTCTCAAGCTACGCTAGCTCGATTCGCATTACAGTTCACTTAGATTGCACCTGAGGTATCGTTATCTCTAATCCAACCTCTAAACCCTCGGTTATGACTCTCGCCTATACTCCGGGAGTGATGTTGTTCAAACAGCTGCCTAAATATGCACTCTCTCTCATGCAGATACATACTAAATAGGAACGTCTAATTGAGGATCCTTTTAACTAACCACAATCAAAACGTAGTTGAAAAAATCGAGATTAACAACCAACTCAAAACTGTATTAATATAACAACCAATTCATCCCCAACGGGTTTCACCAAAACCTTAGATTAGAAAAGTTAGCTACTCATGAAAATAAAAAAAATCACAAAAGAATTCATATTCAAAGGTAAAAGAACAAAGAAGAAGATTAAATTTGATGCCCAATGATCCTCCTTGCCTCTTGCCCTTCCTTCTGATGTTTTTCACATACAAAAATCATTCTCCCCTTTCTTGGCCGACTTCCTTCGTTTAATATAGGGTTTAGGGCTTAAAATCCCGTATTTTGCACTTTCGTCCCTGAAGTTTACGCGTCCTGCCGCGGTTACGCCAGGACCGCGGCCAGAGTGCCTTCAGAATCTGCAGTAGTGTTCTGCCGCGGTTACGCCGAGACAGCGGCAGACCAACTTCAGTTCTGGTTTTGTCCCTTCGCTTGGTGCACTTTGTGGATATTGTATAATTGACCTCCTTTTCTCCGTAGTTGATCCCAAAAGTACTCCACAGACTTCTTTTATTGAATATAGCCTGCAAAGCATGAAAAGCACTAATCAGAGCACTTTGTTATCACTTTTTACCGTAAAATCTATACAAAAATGTGGTTCTTTAGGGCCTAATTATAGTCTAATTTACCTATTATTAACACCCCACACTTAAATCTTTGCTCGTCCTCAAGCAAGTTGAACCACACTTCTAGGCCTAATCGTTTGATGCATTACCCTGTTTATGTCACACCTGCCATTATGAAAGAACAACCTAAGCAGTGCAACAGCCACACCTCAGGTGAAGACTCTAATGCCATGCCACATTCGTGCTTACTCTATGTACTATAAACCGAGGTGAAGACTTGATTTTTCTTCCAGAGTTAAATGCCCTAACATCACATTTTTTAGAGAAGTTCCACACACATAAAATCAAACAACAAAGAACTATAGATAGAATGAATTCACTCACTCTCAGCAAAAAACATTCACATGCCACACAGATATACCATAAGCTTGCCCTTAGTGTAATACTCTACTAATCGAGTTGTTCAGTCTAAGATCAATAGGGCTTCATTTGGTTGGTATAGTGACTAACCTCCCTAAGCACTTTTAATACAATAGTTCCCCTTATTCCAATTTCCATGTCCAGCCCAGTCATTCTTCCACACGTGTTTCATAAGCTACCCCCCACTTTTCCTAGGTGCAACTGTCTTTTTCTTGCCATTCAATATTTTAGGACAAGGTCCTTCTTCTATTATTCAATTTTTTTTAAGAACTATTGCACCATTCAAGTATTTTCCTGATTTTCCTTTTCCCACTCCATTACCACCCCACACTTTAACTTTTATATGATCTTTAATGATTCAAGCGCTTCTAGGAGGTAAAGGTTCAAAAAGTCAAGCTATTCAAACACAAGGATGTATGTTATTGTAAGGTTATCAAAGAAACAGGCTTCAGGATCGAAGGGGTTAGCTATGGTAATATGTATAGGTGGATTCATAATTATATAGGCTACACAAAGAAATGCCTAAATCATCTCTAAGACCAAACAACTTCTATTTCGCTTTGCACACACAGAGGGCAAGTTCTAGGTATCACATGCAAGCACAAAATACATGTATTACCTCACACACACTTGGCATGTAACTCATTCCGAATTAGTTTGTCAACACACTCACGTGAGCGTTCAAGTAAGACAAGGTGTGCAAAATTAAGGCATAAGATTAAGAGTCTACAAGTGAGCCTAGACATTGCACCCTCAAGTTCGTTTTAGTTATTTACAGGTATGTACACTACGGGATGCATTCTTTCCCTCACCCATCTTAGCCCAAGAGAGTCCTAAGAGCCCTAAAAATATTAAAGAAAAATCTACCTAACCCGGTTCAAGAAAAGCCCTTGTAAAAGAACTGTGGTCAAAAGAAAAACCAAGGGGGAATTACTACACTACCTAAAAAAAGAATTTTTTTAGAGACTTAAATCCCTCAAGAAAAATATCTAATACATCCATTGTTGGGAAAATTCCATTTTAAAAAATATTCAATTAACTAACACAACTAAAATAACATAGAAAGTCACCAAGACACTTTTCTCACCCCACACATAAAATTGTGCATTGTCCCCAATGCACACCATAACTAATAAAAGGGTAAAAGAAACTCCCTGGTAGGCCAAAGGCCGAAGCATTTCAGCTCATGGGGTACTCAGACTTCTCCCAAGCTTGGTCCTTCTGTGGGTACCTCACACTTAGTTCCAACCATTTGGTTTGCTGTTGCATCCTTCCAATACATTTGCTTTCCATGCTCCTAGAAAATGAAAAATTGACACTACAAAAATAATACAATTACAAAAAAAAACTAAAATAAAAGAAAGTAATAAAGTTGGGTTGCCTCCCAACAAGCGCTTGATTTAACGTCGCGGCACGATGTGAATCACTTTTTGCCTCCACCTCGAGCTTATGAATTGAACCCCAAGTTTTGATTCAAGCTTATGATTATGGTCATGGGGCGGTGGAACGGATCTAATTGGCCCAAGGAAATAATGTAATATTTTGCTCTCCTTGGCCTTTGTATGAGGTATGTAATCCTGACTGTCTTGCAAGAAGAATTCCAGAATATATGTACCTTGTTCCTCATTCCTTGACTCTTCAGTTGGTTCGGATGACTCTATTTCTATATTATCATCCAAACACAATGTGGAAAAATGCTTGGAGTGTGGACCAATGCACTCAAACACATGAACTTCAGGACTTTCAACATCCTCAACATCAGTGATACTAGAGTCAACAAAATTTAGATCCTCAAAGTCCTTGGCTGGCTCTAGTCTCACTTCTTCAACATTGACATCCTCAAATTGTAGTTGGCTAGGTTGTTGATGTTCTACTCTGACCTCCCCAGTTAACACCTCAAATTCATGCTCTTCTTGGCTACTATCTTCAATATTGGCTTGTTGAGCATTAAAAGCTCCAACCACTTGACTCAATTAAGCCTCCAACTTGTGAATAGTTGCCTCTTGCCTTTCCATGTGCAATTGTTTCTCATTGTTTTGTTCTAGAAGGAACTTTAGCATATCCTTGATCTCCTTCAAGTCCGCATTCCCTGGTTCTTTGTTCCTATTAACTTCACAAGAAAAGGTAGAACCATCATAGTAAGGGGTTGGGGGAAAATAAGAAATATAAGCACAACCATGAAGGTGACCATTTTTACCACTACATACATCACACACATTCCACAAATAAGATTAA
>MU744304.1:13559-27203 GCA_026770625.1 Nicotiana glauca | reverse complement strand
AAAAAAAAAAAAAAACAAAATAAAAGTTCAAACTCGTAACCTAGCAATATATACAGCTACAACTACACCATTAGTTCCCCGGCAATGGCGCCAAAATTTGATCACGCCCAACTCTAGTCCTAAAAAGGATAAGTGGTCGCTGCAAATATAATCCGGTCTAAAAGTACGGAGTCGAATCCCACAGAGAACTAAGGCTTAGCTGTATCTATTTAATATCACTAAGAAGACAAGATTGAAAATAAATAAACAGCTGAAAACTAACTATGCTTGAATTGTAAAAAATTGGAATAAGGGTATTAGGTAATGGTTTCCCCCGTTGTTGATTTCCTTAGTTGTATGTTTCTTATAGCTTTGTCTTAGTTGCCTCTATCAACCATGAACTCTCCAGCTATCATAAATCTCTCTCAAGAAATTATGATAATTTACTAGACGCACTCTCTCAAGCTACGCTAGCTCGATTCGCATTACAGTTCACTTAAATTGCACCCGAGGTATCTTTATCTCTAATACAACCTCTAAACACTCGGTTATGATTCTCGCCTATACTCCGGGAGTGATGTTGTTCAAACAACTACCTAAATATGAACTCTCTCTCTAGCAGATACATAATAAATAGGAACGTCTAATTGAGGATCCTTTCAACCAACCACAATCAAAATGTAGTTGAACAAATATAGATTAACGACCAACTCAAAACTGTATTAATATAACAACCAATTCATCCCCAATGGGTTTCACCAAAACCTTAGATTCGAATAGTTAGCTACTCATGAAAATAAAAAAAATCACAAAAGAATTCATATTCAAAGGTAAAAGAACAAAGAAGAAGATTAAAGATTGATGCCCAATGATCCTCCTTGTCTCTTGCCCTTCCTTCTGATGTTTTTCACATTCAAAAATCATTTTCCCCTTTCTTGGTCGGCTTCCTTCGTTTAATATAGGGTTTAGGGCTTAAAATCCTGTGTTTTGCACTTTGGTCCCTGAAGTTTACGCGTCCTGCTGCGGTTACGCCAGGACCGCGGCCAGAGTGCCTTCAGAATCTGCAGCAGTGTTCTGCCGCGGTCCTACCGCGGTTACGCCCGGACAGCGGCAGATCAACTTCATTTCTGGTTTTTTCCCTTCTCTTGGTGCACTTTGTGGATATTGTATGATTGGCCTCCTTTTCTCCGTAATTGATCCCAAAAGTACTCCACAGACTTCTTTTATTGGATATAGCCTCCAAAGCATGAAAAGCACTAATCAGAGCATTTTGTTATCACTTTTTACCGTAAAAGATATACAAAAATGTGGTTCTTTAGGGCCTAATTATAGTCTAATTTGCCTATTATCAGGGGTCAAGATCGAAGCCGGTGGACCAGGCTCGAGTTCGAGGAAAGGGTGTAGTGCCCGGAAACAGAAGTTCGAGGAATACCGAGGCCAAGTATGCTCGACCTTTAAATAATACAGTTATGGATTTGTACCTGAGCCAGCTAGATTCCTGCCACGTTCCTCAGATCATGGCATAAATTTCGGAATAGGATCATACAGCTCCGTACGAGGCGGTTATGACAGCTGTAATAAGAATGTTCCCTATTATAAATAGAAATATTCCTTATTTGGGATTCCTCTATTTTTTAAAGGGTATCCCAATCATTTGTAACACTATCTTCTCATTAAACAAAGAATATACTCTCTACTTTTTATCCGCTATTCATCAGAATTGTCCCTTAGCTTAATTGTTCTTACTTTGGTTTCTCTACTTAATTGTTCTTACTGTCCTAAACCACCTCGAGGTCATTACTGTTAAGTCACATTGGTTTGATTCACTTCTATCTTTCATTTCTACTTCGTATTTCTTGATTCTTAATTGGTATTGAACTAAATCACACATCTTTAAAACCACAAATAAAATTTAATGGTTACTCGTATTTTTCGAGGTAAACAGTTTGGCGCCCAACGCGCGTGGGGCTAAAGATAATAGTGATTATTTTTTTACTGAGTCTCATTACACACATTACTTTTACACTTTTTCTTATCAAGAATCTTTGTTTTCAGGCTTAAACATGTCTAGCTCTCAAAATGCACTTGTTCATGACAATGAGGGTCTTGGAGAAAACAACAATGTAAGGGTCAGTGTGCCACCAATAAACCCTGGGGAAGTGCCAAACGCAGAACCAGTTGATGTTGGTTCTCATATTGCCATAAACACCAGCCTAGGCACAGACCCTGAAGGGAGCATGGGCAGGGATGCTCGACTATGGGACCAAGGAACTTCAGGGACAGGATATGGAGGAGTTAGCCTCTAGGTGATATTTGAGATGTTGCAGGATCAGCAAATCGCCATCGCACAACTTCAAAGTCAGAATAAGACCCCGAGTGTTGCTGAACATGAAAATAATCAACGTGCTGAACCAACGTCGGAAGGACCAAATGGAGATAGCTTGGGGACTGGCCCCACCATTATGAAAATGCTCGAAGAACTCACTAAGAGGATCGAGTTCGGAGAAAAGAAAATTAAGGATAACTACAAGAAGGTGGATACTTATAACCCCTATGTAGACCAGATACTGGGGGCACCTCCAGTTTTGAAAGGTCTAGATGCCAAGAAGTTCATACAAAAACCATTCCCTCAGAGTGCTGCCCCGATGCCCATTCCTAAGAAATTCCGCATGCCCGATATAACAAAGTATAACGGGACAACCGCCCTAACGAACATATCACTTCATACACTCGTGGGATCAAATGAAATGACTTGAATGATGATGAAATCGAGTTAGTGTTGTTGAAAAATTTTGGGGAAACACTCTCAAAAGGAGCTATGATTTGGTATCACAACTTAGCTCCTAACTCTATTGATCCATTTGCTATGTTAGCGGATGCCTTCATTAAAGCTCACGTGGGGGCCATAAAGGTGGCCACGAGAAAGTCGGATGTCTTCAAAATAAAACAAAGGAACGACGAGATGTTAAGGGAGTTCATGTCTAGGTTTCAGATGGAAATAAAGGAACTGCCGCCGGTTTTCGATGACTGGACAATGCAGGCCTTCATGCAGGGTTTGAACGAGCGAAGCTCAATTTCTTCTTGACAGCTAAAGCAGAACTTGATCGCGTATCCAACTGTGACATGGTCAGATGTGCACAATCATTACCAGTCAAAAATCAGTATCGAAGATGATCAATTGGGAGCCCCCTCAGGTTCAGTTCATCCTAGCAGATTCGTAGCCAAGCCCCCGAGAGACATAGATCGGGGATCTAGATTCAACAAAGGATGGTATTAGCCATATACCGAATGAACAAACAGCGGCTCGAGCCGTAACACTCCTCAAAGTGATCGAAGAAGCGACCGAGGCCAAAGTTCTCGGGGACTCATAAGCAAGAGTGGGTTTGACAAGCACACAGACCCCGCTAAGGCTCCCCAACTATCAGAGTACAACTTTAGTGTGGATGCATCAGGGATCATGTCGACTATTGGAAAAATCAAAGACACCAATTGGTCGAGGCCCATATAAACCGATCTCTCTCAAAGAAACCCGAACTTGATGTGCAGGTATCATGGCACACACAGACATAGAACAGAAGATTGCTGGCAGCTAAGGGAAGAGGTGGCTTGATTGTTCAACGAGGGCCACCTTCGATAATTTCTAATGATCGAGCCAAGAACCACTTCAGGGAGAGAGATGCAAGGAAAAATGAGCAAGAAGAACCACAACATGTAATCCACATGATCATTGGAGGAGTTGATGTCCCCCAACGTCTTGTATTTGAGCGCACCAAAGTATCGATCATAAGAGAAAAGCGGACTTGAAGCTACATGCCCGAGGACGTCCTATCATTCTGCGATGAGGAAGCAAAAAATATATCCCAACCACACAACGACGCCATGGTAATCTCTATTCTTTTAAATAAAATTCAAGTTAAACGTGTTTTAGTGGGTCCAACTAGCTATGCAAATATAATCAGATCGAGGGTCATGGAGCAACTCGTATTGCAAGATCAGATTGTACCCACATCCCGGGTGCTGAATGGCTTCAACATGGCAAGTGAAACAACAAAAGGAGAGATTAGCTTCCCAGTAAACGTAGCCGGGACCATACAAGATACCAGGTTCCATATCATCAAAGGTGATATGAGATATAACGCACTCCTCGGGAGACCATGGATACACAACATGAGGGCAGTGCCTTCGACCCTCCACCAGATAATGAAATTTCCGATAGAGGAAGGAGTGAAAACAGTCCACGGGGAGGAGCATGCTGCAAAAGAAATGTTTGCAATCAAGGAAGTGGTGCCAATACCAGAACCCTTGGCCTTAGAGGAATCGAGCCCTAAAGGTAAGCGGGCATCCAAGTAGCAATCATAGCTCCTAGCCTCGACGGATGCCACCAAGTCAACCGCTCAAGAGAAAGGTACACCTGGGGACGGGATTAACCCCCGAACTCAGGAAAAAACTCATTTAGTTTCTTATTGATAATATGGATTGCATTAATTGGTCCCGTTTATATATGACAGGGGTTACGACGGAAGTCACCACACATAGGCTGAGCATCAATTCCAGGTTAGTGAAGCAAAAAAGTGAGTCCTCAGTCTAAGAAGCTACGTACCAACGTCCAGTTGACAGGATGTTCGGAGAACAAACATGTAAAACAGTGAAAGCCTATATTAATGATATGAATGGTTAAGTCCCTGTGCACAGAGGACCATCTTAATTCATTTGCCGGTAACATTCAAAGTTCGAGACAATGCAACACGAAGATTAACCCAAAGAAATGTGTCATTGGAGTCATCTCGGGAAAGTTTCTCGGCGTTATGATGTGAAATCGGGATATCAAAATCATCCCAGATCAAATCAAGGCTTTTGAAGGTATCACGATTGCGGATAGAAAGATAAAACCAAACAGAGCCAACAGAGTCATTGTAAAGAATCTTACAAGCTCGGCACGATGGAAGTTCTCAAAGGCGCGCGATCTCTAAGACTCACCTTTTTACACGAAGGCCTTAGGTTGTAAAGCATACGTTGCACTCTTTTTTCCTTAGCCTGGGTTTTGTCCCAAATGGGTTTTATCGGCAAGGTTTTTAACAGGGAAACAACTATTCTACCTAGGGAAAACTCAACAGTATCCAAGGCTTCTCCTTAATAATAGGGGGCATCACCCTTGAAGGTCATATTTCCAAGGAAAATACTTCATGCCTAAGACGGCCTCGATAGGAAAACTTGTAATGGGCCAAACGATTAGATGAACTGTGTCCATATAGAATAATCAAGCCCCGGCAATAAAAACATGTACGCATGTATCGATTATTTGAATAAGCATTCTGTTAATATCAAAAACATTTTGTGTCTAAAAAAAGTCTACTATTACACAAACTCTACACTTATAATTCTACAGGAAACGGCTCAAGAGACAAAGCATAAAAGCTCTTCCGAATACTCGGGGACTGTCGTCGACAAATGGTACATCTGAGTCATTGAAAACTCGGACTCATAAGACCTCAAAGAGGCACCCCTTCAAAATAAAGGCCAAGGCCAATATACTCGGGGACTAACTTTTCGAACAAGTTCAGAAAGTTATCGGGAAATAAGTCCAATGACATACTCGAAGGCTACGATCATACTAACGACTACGGTCACATAAAGGCTACACTCAAAATAACGTGTCTTGGAGACGTCTGACTTTCGCTATAAATTAAAGGCATTCAAACACTTTGTAAAAACTGGTTAAATCAGGCTACCCTCAGTAAAAGCGAAATATAATGGGCTTCGATAAATTCAGCCCTTGAATAATTTAAAGGCTTCGACAACATCAGCCCTCGATAAAACCTCAAGAGGTATTCAATTATCCATACGTAAACAAGGTCCGATATGTCTAACCTTCAAAAAACCCAATGGGTACAAAAAAAAAACACATGCTAAGGCATAGTTAAATTTTCAGTAAGTCTTTTAGCCGAAATGAGGAAAAAATTATGTAGCTATTTTATCGGACGAATCGGCCCAAGTTAAAGAGCCTAAGGTGCGATATATAAGAGCCCAAGGGCCAACTTAAAGAGCCTAAGGGCCGATATATGAGAGCCCAAGGGCCAACTTCGAAAGGCTTAAGGCCAAAAACATATTGTACGAGACTCTGTTCTCACTCTACCCGGGCTCAAGGACCACGATATCTCGAGTTCGCATAATATCGATTTAAACTTGGATCGAGGATTATTATACCTATCGATAAAGATCTAAGGGTTTATTACCAAGCCCAAGCCAATTCTCGGATCAATCATTCAAGTTATGCAAAATAAATATTCCATAAATCCAACACAAGTCAAAAATGAGATAAAAAATTCCTCTTGTATTTCCAAAGTATGATTACAAGGAATATTTACACAAAGGATACTTACACAAAAACAAAATAAGGAAACTTAAGACTACTTCGGAGTCACATCTTCGGCAGTCACATCTTCGAGCGCCTCATCCTCGAGGACTTCATCTTCGTCTTCTCCACTCTCGAAGCCACTGGCAGAATCATCTTCATCGGAAAGCAGAGCGGTATCCTTTTCTTCTAAAATCTTCGCCCTTTCGATATCGGCTGACAGATCAAATTCGCGAGCATGTACCTCCTCGAGGGTTACACTCCGGGATTGTCACCTAGTATGATCAAGTGCACTCGATAACTTAACTTCTACTGTAGAAGAAATCTCCTTGGCCCGAACATTGGCTGGTTCAGCATCAGCTCGGTACGAAGACATAATTGCCTCAGTGTCATATCTAGCCTTGGCCAACTCAGCAGCAGATTTAGCTTTAAGCTCCCCGATGTCGCGGTCAAGAGCTAGGCTTTCCTCCTCCACACTTTGAAATTGACATTTGAGTGAAGCCAGCTGCTCTCGAAGAGTTTGCTTCTCAGAAGCGATATTGTCCATACCTTGCCTCCACCCCAGGGTCTCGGCCTCTTTCATCTTAAGCTCCTCCTGAAGTTGCACCACCAAGTAAGCCTCCTGATAAGACTACAGAATTAAAAGTATTAGTCATCAAAACAAACAAGTACATAGCAGACCCTCAGAGGCTATATTACCTTCTCAACATATTCGGCCCATCCTTGGCAAGCATGCATCAATTCAACTCGTAGATCGTTGATCTCCATCTCTTTCTTAACATATAGGACCTTAAGATCGTCCTTCTCTTTCGAAATATTTTAAGCTCAGCCTCATATCGAGTAAGATCAGTTCGGGACTAGGAAAATGCCTTTTTATGAAGCACCACAACCTTCATAAGAAAGGAGGAAATATGGATTCAGATCAGCAAAAACAAAGGTGCAAGCATAAAAAATAGAAAATTCACTTGTTTGAAGAGTCGACGAGCCTCATAAAAAATAAAGGAAGCATCTGGGTTAGGGCCATCTTCGAGCCCTGCAAGGCATTCTCAAAAGATGTCATGCCCTTCGTGGCTCGCTTCCACTTCAAAAGACCTCATATTATGAGCATCTCGAATTTGCCCCTCGGAGAACTCGGGGCCAGGCGGTGATTCGTCCATATTGATTACCCCCAGTGATCCACTCGGGGCATTCTCTTTTATTTGAAGAGGATCGGGATTGGGCCGTTCGGCCTCGCCCTCGGCCTCCTAGACAAGGTGCCTTTTTTTGCACGATGGCTCGGGGACTTTGTTTGAACTCCCCTCGGAGATTTCTTCGGCTCTAGAATGAGCCACGTCAACCATCACCATCTCGACGGACTTCAAAGCACGGGCGTTTCCTCTTTTAGGACCTACCAATAAGCAGTCGTCATCATCTTCTTCCTCCAGATCCCGAAGGAGTGGGGCCATTTTCGAAGATATGGCTGTCGTATCGGCGTTGGACCTTCGAGCCACGCTTTTCTTAGGCTTTAGGGGATCTGCATGTAACTCTCTTATTCTTTTTATTTCGTTAGAAGACTTCGGAATCTCTTCTTCATCGACCGAGGCCGGCCGTATAGCAACAACGTCTCCAAGACCTGCACGAAAATGAAATAAGTATCCGACGGGGAGAAGTACAAGAAAACAAATAAGAGAATTCACCATGGTTTTTGGCCTCCCATCGACCCTTGGCCAAATCTCGGCGGCAACGCTCCGAATAAGAGGAAGTGGAAGCCAACTTTAGGACCCAACCTTTGAGGTCCGGGACCCCACCAGAAAATCAGGCAGTAGCTGCACCATCGGTAAGGGGTTAGACCAAGGAAAAAGGGTAAAGCTGAGAAGAGAAAGCAAGGTATAAACCTGCCAGATACTTACGGTTCATGTTCCACTCCACGGAGAACGACATCCAATCAACATGAATCAGGTCAGATCTTGACTCAGACAAACTGGCTCATCTATCCTCGGTCTTTGTCCTTGTCAATACTACAGAAGAGAGATTTCAAGGATCGACGTTGCAATTTAATCAAGCCACCTCGATAAAGTCGGGGACTATACAGTCTGATCAGATGATCAAGGTGAAAGACATCCATTCGACTTGGCTCGAAACGAATCTGATCAAGTAAATGATTCGCCAAAATGAAGGGTAGATATGGCCAAGAGTCACTCGGTATCGTCGGTAAAAATTAAGAATAACCGGTTCTGTGGGACCTTGAGCCGGAATTGCAGGACCTAACGTGAATGGATAGGTTTATAGGCTTAAGTATCCCGCTTTGTATGTGTTGATGTCCTCCTCGGAGGAAGGAATCACTATTTCTTTTTTTTCTCCCACTTGCAGTTCTCCGTTGCTTGCACAAGCTCGTGCTTGGTTATCAAGCAAACATATCGAGACATGGGCTCACATCGGCCTGATGTCGACACAGGTTTCTCGATTCTAAAATCGGAAGTTGTTTCACATGGTGGAGGGATGCACTCCTCAATTCGAGGGGGCACTACTGGTTTTCTCTTGGTCGGTCGGGAAGATGAAGAAGTTTTTTCTTTCTGGGGAACCCGTTTAGAGGTTTTAGTCATCGTAACGTGGAAATTCAAAGAAAATGGAAAGTGTTGATAGTGAGATAGAAGAGAAGTGGGAACTCAAAGAAATTGAAAGAGCCAATAAAACTTTGTGAATAATACGAAGATAAAGTTTGCAAGGTTATAAAGTTTGTTCATTTATAGAAGTCACTTAACCGTACTTTGGAAGACAAATGTCCGACCGTCAGCCGCCTCCAATCAATGACTTTGGAAATCGCACAAAAAGCAACCTTTTCAGTCAACTTCAATCGCCGACGTCACGAGATTAGCATTAGAATCAATGCATTGAAGATCAATTCATTATTTATCAATCTATTTCGAGTTAGAGCGAAGTTTTCACTCAAATACTAAGCCCAAGGGCTACCCGAGTTTGAGAAATTTCTCACTCGGGGACTACAAAAAGCCTAAGGGCTAACTTTATTCGAGCAAGTACTCACTTAATTACTAAAGACCAAGAGCTACCCAAGTTCGAAGGAAGTTCTCACTCGATGAACATCTACGGAGCCGAAGGGCTAACTCTATTTTGAATTCAAAACCTCTCTCTCACTTAATTCTGACTAAGGAATCCCGATGTTCCAAGTTTGCATCGAATCAGTTTAAGCTCACCTCGGGAATTAACGAAAACCTTAAGGGATATTATGTTGGTTGATTAAAAACCTAAGGGTTTATCACGTCCTGGGTCCGATGTTTGGACTAGTCGTTAGAATTACACAATCATATTTTTCACAAGTAAAGACAAAATAGAATTCAGCACGAGCCAAAAGGAAGATAAAGGTATCCTTTTATATATTTCCGAGAGATGGTTACAAAATATAACTACAACGACCACGAAGGGTACTTACACGAAAACAAAAGCCAAAAACCTACTCTACTTCTAAGGCCACGTTCTCGAGAGCATCATCTTCGAGAGCCTCCTTCCCGGGGACCCCGTTTTGGACGTTGGGGATATCTTCGTACTCAAAAGATATTAGAGGTGGAAAGTCTTCGCTAAATGTAACCATATTTACAGCGGTGAAGATTGAACGTTTTGTTGAAATTTTGGGTCGTAATCCATTGAAAAAAGCATCAAAAGAAAAAGACTAGAAGGGAAGACCTGAAGATGTAGCTTCACCTTCTATCACAAGAAGAATCAAAAGGGTTGCAAGGTGCATGAGCAACGATCCAAGAATGTTTATCCTTGGTACATTGTTCCGGGGTGGGATGCAAAAGTTAGTAGACGATAGTGCCATCTCATTTCCATGGAAAGCAAAAGGAATGAAGTACTACACCAGGTTGAAGTTAAGAGAGATAAGCAGTAGTGTAACATTCCCATATTTTCTTATGCGAGAAGCATTCGGCGCCCTCCTCACATTGTTTCCAATCAAAGCTTTGAAAAGGGAATCTTGGCATAACCGGTAAAGTTGTTGCCTTATGACCATATGTTCGCAGGTTCGAACCATGGAAATAGACGATTCAAGAAGGAAGCAAAGAAGGGAGAAGACCAAAAGAAGAAAAAGATGAAAAAGTACGGTTCTTTGTTCAACAGGATAGCCTCCTATTTATAAAAAGGCGGCTACGGACTGGCGGCACAAGTGGCTGACCAACACTAACACGCATTTGATATTTTGGGGAAGAGCGCAGATGTGACATTTTTGGTCATTTCAAGTATCTACGTCACGAGCGTGACATCATCATGAGAAGCACGGGGAAGTCGAGGTGAAAATCATTTCTTATCATCGTATTCTAAGAAACGCGGGGACTATCTGTATACGGTCAAAATCATATGCCCCGATGCAAAAGCTTGAGGTTCCGCCCTAGGTCCAAAGTCCGGGAGGGGTCAAGATCGAAGCCGGTGGACCGGGCTCGAGCTCGAGGAAAGGGCGTAGTGCCCGGAAATAAAAGTTCGAGGAATACCGAGGCCAAGTGTGCTCGACCTTTAAATAATACCGTTATGGATTTGTACCGGAGCCAGCTAGATTCCTGCCACGTTCCTGAAATCATGGCACAAATTCCGGAATAGGATCGTACAGCTCCGTACCAGCCGGTTAAGACAGCTGTAATAAGAATATTCCCTACTGTAAATAGAAATATTCCTTATTTGGGATTCCCATATTATATAAAGGGGATCCCAATCATTTGTAACACTATCTTCTCACTAAGCAAAGAATATACTCTCTACTTTTTGTCCGCTATTCATTAGAATTGTCTCTTAGCTTAATTGTTCTTACTTTGGTTTCTCTACTTAATTGTTCTTACTGCCCTAAACCATCTCGGGGTCATTACTGCTAAGTCACATTGGTTTGATTCACTTCTATCTGTCATTTTTACTTTGTATTTTTTGATTTTTAATTGGTGTTGAACTAAATCACATATCTTTAAAACGAGAAATCAAATTTAATTGTTACTCATATTTTTCGAGGTAAAGAGAAGTATGATTTTGACATTTTAATATGTACGATAAATTATGCTTACTTTCTGAAGTAAGAGTAGCATCAAAGCAATATAGCACTAAATATTTCAATTATTTGGATTGGCTAGAAAAAGTTAGTAGGAATTTATACATTGTCAATATAAAGAATTTTTACATAATCAGGATATATTTAGTTATTGAGACAGATAACCTATTTTATTTTTAAGTGACAAACCTAACACTTTAAAGGAAACTTATCTATAGATATCCTTATTTAATATTGTAAAAAGTTTCTTATAGTAACTGTAAAAGTGTGTATAACTGAAACCTATATATACATACCAAAATATTTTTCATATTAAACCAAAACTAATCTGAACACCACCTCATAGACAAAAGAAAAAAGGTTATTCCAGCATAAACCACAGTAGAAAGAGCAGATAAATTTTTCGTAGTGTGGACCAGCACGTTTTAGCTGTGACCTTAGCCGTTTCAATTAATGTCCTCATTTCTGTCAAGTTGCTAAAAATGTAATCCATCCAAAATTTTCTTTTATTTTATAATACTATAATTTTGCATAAGATAATAAGTCCTGCTTTAAAAAAAAAAAAATTAAACATCCAAAAGCTACTACTAGAATATTACTCTACATGTCACGAACGCTTACATTTAACATTATCAAAAAATAACTTGTAAAAACCCCAAGATAAATTAAATGTTCATTACTGTGGGAAGTGAAACAAGACAAATGGTTTGATATAAACAAGAAAGTTAGTAATCAAAGACTAGACACATGTTGCAAAATTTAGTTACATTTTGTGACTACCTAGATATACATACATAAACCTGTTAATGCAATATTTCAAACAAATAATTAGTGCAAAAGTAGAATATATAGATCAAATTTAAACCAAACAAAAAGCAGAAAAAGCTATGGAGAGGGGAATAAATTGGAAAGTTGTGATAATTATTTTGGTGTTACAATTACAAGAAGTGAAAATGGAGAAGGATAAAGTAGTCACAAGTTCAAAAATGTATAGTTGCTGGGGAGGATGCTACAATAATTGTTTTCTTCTACAGAAAAATGATGATTCTGCTCAGTGTTATTTCAACTGTTTAAACAACTGCACCACTTCTTCTTCTGCTTTGGATTTTCAGAGTGTGTGTAGGGGTGGTTGTTACTTGGAGATGTGCATTCCACTTAGCTTTGGTAATTTCTTTTTTTTTTCTTAATCATTTTTATTTATGGGTTTTACAAATGGTCATTGAACTCTATTGCATAAAGTTCAATTATCTCAGTATGTAATAAGAACAGTTTCCAGATTTTATTGTTATAGCGAGTAAAGTTTTGTGATCACACGATAAATTAACTCGAAATTTTAAGTGGAGTGGTAAGAAACTCTTCATACTTCATTTTAAATAACTTCATGTGGGTGGACACTCAACTTCTATTCGGCTGAAGCAAAACTATTATATTGTTTTTTACAACGAAAAAATTGTTTAACTTTACCTAAATATCAAGAAAGTCACTAAACTATTTTTTTTAACCAAAAAATCACTCACCTTTGTCTAAATATCACTGAAAGTCTAAAGGAAATAAAGGATAAATTTTTTATGATACTAGAAGAAAAATTGATTGATCTTTTTGTTACATTATCTTTTTTTCTTTTTCTTATATTCTGGTTTCTAAGATAATATTAGACTTATAAAAAATTTTGTTTGGCAGTTGGTGCAAATGTGGGAGATTGCTTGGGCAGCTGTACAAACCTATGCAAGTTTTTCAGCAACTTTACAAAGATGCAACTAAAAGTTTAGTCATTTTACTTACTGTGTATCTGAGAATTTCAAATTAAAAATGCTAAGTTAAATGACTATCTTACCTTCATGTATTCACGAATACTTGTTTTGTTTCTTGTCATTTTATTCTATTCTTAATTAATTCTACTAGTTTCTAAAATATTTGAAGTATCACATTTTTTATAGTGGAATAAAGTTGTACCATCAATCTAGTACTCCCTCCGTCCACTTTAAGCGATTTTTTTTTTTATATACATATTAGGGAATTCCTCATTTAGTATTAATTAATAATAAAATTGACCATATTAACCTTAATTTGCTTAATGGAAATATAATAAACTACACCCAGACTCTACACTCCACATACAACTTTGGAAAGAAGAAGTTCTTTCTTTCTTGGTATTTGAAAAAAATCAATATTGTGGATCACAAAAAAAAAAAATCACTTAAAATATATCCGAGGGAGTAGTATTTAGTGATATTACAACAAAGAAGTATCATTGGAATTGAACAAAAATGAAGAAAAAATAATTGATTCACAC
>MU744304.1:0-12560 GCA_026770625.1 Nicotiana glauca | reverse complement strand
GGGGGAGAATATAGTAGTTAGGGTTCTCACTTTAATTAGCTTCCCAACACTCTTCTAACGCAATTACATCAGTATGAATCAACGTCAGGATTAAGAAATTTAAGAGAAAAGTTTTTCGAGCTAATTAAACCTGTAGTTATTAATACTACCTGTTTAGGGTTTACCAACCAACCAACAACCTCTTGAACTTCAAAGTGAAATCAATGCATAAATGACTTAGTATTATATTCTTTGTCCCGTGTTTGGAAGCATTACACAAATTTTGTTCCAAATTCAAGATTATGACCAATATCATTAATTGATAAGTGTGTCTCTCTTATTACTTTATTATTTTCTCACAATAAGTGACCAATTTGGTTTTTGATTTTGGTCCAAAATAAATTTCTATTTATATAATCGAGAAAGAATTTAATTTGTTTTTACAAAATTACCCTTATATACATATCCTAAAAAGTTTTCTTACTCTTCACATTAAATATTTAATTAAGGGTAGTTTAGTATACTAGGTATTTTTGTATAGAATTTAGTATTTTTTTAATGGGTGTGTCAAAAGCAAATTGGTCACTTATTGTGAACCGGAGGGAGTAGTAAATTTGTCTGCGCTTCGCGCAGTCTCTAAGACATACTAAATAATTTTATAAATAATTTGCTGGTTTATAACAAATTTAAACTACAACATATATTTCTATACAATTTATAGTTGAATACGGTTAAAATCATGTGCCCCCGATTTTGTAGGCTCGAGGGGTCGCGTCGAGAACAAGTTCAATATGGACCGGGCTCGAGCCCGATGGCTGAATACGAAATTCGAAAATCAAAGTGCTCGATGAATACCGGTGTCGAGTATGACCAACCTCGAGATAATACTGTTCTGGTTTTATAACAGAAAAAGCGAGATTCCCGCGGAGGGCCTGAGATCACGGTGTAAATTCCGGAATGGATTTGTATTAGGCAGTTAGACAGTTGTATAATAAGATTTCCTACTACAATTAGAATTATACCTTATTTAGGCTTCCCCTACTATATAAAGGGACCCCAATCATTTGTAACACACGAATCATTGACAAGAGAATATACTTACATTACTTTTTTGCTTGATGTTCATCTGAATCATCTCATTATTATTTTATTGTTCTTGTTCATCTACCTCGAGGTCGCCTTAGCCCGAGGTCGAGACTAGCTTATGCATCGCTTTGATTTATCTCACCCTTTAATTTATACACTTGATTCCTTGTTTATCAGTTAGTATTGGATTGAATCATATATCTTTAAAACCACAAAATAAATTTAATTGTTACTCGAATTTTAGGGTAAACAGTTTGGCGCCCACCGTGGGGCTAAAGATAATAGTGATTATTTCAGTACCGATTATGATAACACACATTATTTTCACACTTATTCTTATCAAGAGTTTTTGTTCTCATGTTGAATCATGTCAAACTCACAAAATACACAGATACATGGCGATGATGGTCTTGGACTTCACGAGAAAAATGATAATGTAGTTGCTCCAGGAGTTGGTGTGCCACTAGTTAACCCCGGGGAAGTGCCGATTGCAAAACCAGTCGATGTTAGTTCGCACATTGCTTTGAATGCGGACTTAGGCGCAGATCCTGGAGGAAGTGTACGTAGGGAAGTTCGATCTGGTGGCTAAGGAACACAGGTTGTAGGAGAAGGGGGAGTTAGCGTCCAGCTAATATTCAAGATGTTACAAGCTCAACATGTTGCTATAGCTCAACTTCAAAATCAACATAAAACTCTGAGTGTGGTCAAACCTGAAATCACTCGCCGTACCGAGCCAGTGCCAGTGCCAGAAAGGTCGGATGGTAATGGATCGGTGACTGATCCTACAATTATGAAGATACTTGAGGAGCTCACCAAAAGAATCAAGTCAGGAGAGAAAAAACTTAAGATAATGACAAAAAAGTGGAAACATACAACTCTCGTGGTGATCAAATACCGGGGGCACCCCCGATCTTAAAAGGTTTGGATGCCAACAAGTTCGTGAAAAATCATTCCCTCCGAGTGTGGCTCCGAAGCCATTCCTAAGAAGTTTCATATGATAGATATACCTAAGTACAACAGGATGAGCGATCCTAATGAACACATCACCTCGTACACATGCAGGATTAAAGAAAATGACTTAAATGACGATGAGATCGAGTCAATTTTGTTGAAAATTTTTGGGGATACTTTGTCAAAGGGAGCAATGATCTGGTATTAGAACTTGCCACCGAATTTTATCGATTCATTTGCTATGTTAGCATATGCCTCCGTGAAGGCACACGCCGAGGCCATAAAAGTCACAACGAGGAAATCAGATGTTTTTAAGATAAGGCAGAGAGGTGCTGAAATGCTAAAGGAGTTCGTATCCCGATTTCAAATGGACCGAATGGAATTACCACCGGTCACAGATGATTGGGCTTAGGGTTGTTCATGGTACGGTTTGGATCGGTTTTTCCCTAAAAAGAAACCAAATAAAGTAAGTAAATTTTTTAAATATTAGAACCAAACCAAACCAATTAAGTCATTTTTTTCTCGATTCGATTTATGCCAAATTTTGTCGATTTTTTCTTAAATATAAGACATACAATACCAAACACATATTCTAACGATCACATTTTCAATGTAACACAATCAAATCAATTACCCTTTGAGAAATCTATTATTTACTAAAATATATTGATAATAATTGAATCAAATAGTGATGAATAATTTAAGGACTCAATTTAAAATATTTTTTTAGACATGAAATAGATTCTTACACTTAACAAAAAAAACTACCAATCAAACTAGTATATAAAGGTAAAACAATGTACTAAAAGTACAAACGATTAACATTCACCATATAAGTTTTGAAACTTTATTTAAAAATATACATAAATATAGGTGTAATAATAAATTTGAAATAGCTACTCCTATAGTCGGTTTGGTTCGGTTTTTTCGGTTATTTTTTGGTTAAAACCAAAACCAAACTAAATTTGATCGGTTTTTAAAATTCAAAACCAAATCAAACCAAAAAGTATCAATTTTTTTATCGATTTGGTTTGATTTTCGGTTCGGTTATGAACACCTCTAATTGGGTTGTTCAAGCCTTTACCTAGGGGTTGAACGAGCAGAGTTTGATCATGTCATGACAGTTGAAGAAAAATTTGATCGAGTATCCAGCTGTAACTTGTGCGGATGTGCATAATCGCTTTCAATCGAAGATCAGGGTTGAGGACGACCAGCTGGGAGCCGCCTCGGGTTTAGTTCATCCAAATAGATTGGCAGCCAAATCCCTGAGAGATACCGAGAAGGAGCCAAGGTTGAACATGGAACGATATTAGCCATATGCGTAGATCGAAGAAACAATGTTTGGGGCACAATCCTCCTCTAAATGATCAAAGAAATGATTGATGGAAAAAGTCTTGGGGTCTAATGAGTACGAATGGTTTTGATAAACATACCAATCCCACAGAAGAATCTCAATAATCGAAGTATAATTTCAGTGTCGATGCATCAAGGATTGTATCACCTATCGGAAGGATCAAAGACAACAGGTGGCCCAGACCTATACAAACTGATCCTTCTCAAAGAAATACAAACTTGATTTATAAATATCACGTCATGGATGGCCATAGGACCGAAGACTGTAGGCAGCTGAAGGAGGATGTAGCTCGATTGTTTAACGAGGGCCACCTTCGATATTTCTGTGATCGAGTTAAGAATCACTTCAGAGAAAGAGACGCTAACAGAAAGAATGAGCAGGAAGAATCGCAACATGTAATTCATATGATCGTTGGTGGTGTCGATGTTCCATAAACGCCTATATTCAAATGAACCAAGGTGTCGATCATAGAGAGAAGTGGACTCAGAGCTATGTGCCCGAAGGTGTCCTATCATTCAATGATGAAGAAGCGGAGAGTATTTCTAAACCGCACAACGACGCCCTGGTAATTTCTATTTTGCTATATTAAATTTAAGTTAAACGTGTTCTAGTGGATCCAGGTAGTTCAGCAAACATAATCAGATCGAGTTTCGTAGAGCAGCTCGGCCTGCAGGACCAAATTGTGCCTGCATCCCGAGTCCTAAACGGCTTCAACATGGCAAGCAAAAAAACAAAGGGGGAGATAATCCTACCAGTGAACGTGGCCGGGACCATCCAAGATACAAAATTTCATGTCATTGAAGGCTACATGAGATATAATGCAATACTCGGGAAGCCATGGATCCACAATATGAGGACAGTACCATCGACCCTTCATTAAATGATGAAATTCTCGATAGTGGATGGTATGAAAACAGTTTACAAAGAACAGCATGCTGCAAAGGAAATGTTTGCAGTCGATGAAGTGACTCCAATCTCAACGCCCTAGACCTAAAAAAACGAGCACCAAAGATAAGTAGATGGCCAAATAGCAATCACCGTCACCAGCTTCGACCGAATCGAAGAAACGGGTTTTCGAAGAAGAAGAAGAGGATTTCCTTACTCCTCGAACTTTCATTGTTCGTGAAGAATTAGATGCAACCAAGTCACCGATCGAAGAGATGAAACATGTAATATTGATCGAGCATCTACCAGAACGAAAGGTATACTTGAGAACGGGGTTAACCCCCAAACTCAGGAAAAAACTCATTCAATTTCTTATCGATAACATGGATTATTTTTCTTGGTCGCATTTAGACATGACAGGAATCCCACCGGAGATAACAACATATCGGTTAAGCCTCGGCCCCAGGTTCAAACCGGTGAAGCAAAAGAGAAGGCCAAGTCCGAGGTGAAACATGTATTCATAAAGGATGAGGTAACTACACTTCTTAAAATAGGGTCCATTCGGGAGATAAAATACCCTGAATGGTTAGCCAATGCAGTCGTAATCCCTAAAAAAGGTAACAAACTTAGAATGTGCGTAGATTATAAGGATTTGAACAAGGCATGCCCTAAAGACTCTTTTCCACTACCTAACATCGATTGCATGATTGATGCTATGGCTGGCCACGATATCCTTACCTTTCTTGAAACCTATTCCGGGTATAATCAAATTCAGATGAACCCGGAAGACCAGGAGAAGACCTTGTTTATCACTAAGTATGGAACATACTGTTACAATGTAATGCCCTTCGGGCTAAAAAATGCAGGAGCTACATACTAACGTCTAGTTAACAAAATGTTTGAGGAACAGATAGGTAAATCAATGGAAGTTTACATTGACGATATGTTGGTTAAGTCCCTACGCGCAGAGGACCATTTAACCCATTTCTATGAAATATTTGAGATCTTGAGAAAGTACAACATGAAGTTTAACCTAGAAAAATGTGCCTACGGGGTCGACTCGAGTAAGTTCCTTGACTTCAAGGTGTCAAATTGAGGAATCAAAATCAACCTCTACAAGATCAAAGCCATCGAGGATATCACCATCGTAGATAGCATGAAAGTCATACAAAGGCTAACAGGACGGATACCTGCCTTAGGCCGATTCATTTTGAGGTCATCAAATCGAAGCCACAGGTCCTTTTCCTTACTCAAAAAGAAAAATGATTTCGCATGGACCATGGAATGCCAGCAAGCATTGGAGGAATTGAAGCGATACTTATCGAGTCCACCTTTACTTCACTCTCCGAAGGTGGATGAAAAGTTGTACTTATATTTAACAGTGTAAGAAATAACGGTAAGTGGTGTGCTAGTTCGAGAAGAGCAAGGTACGTAATTTCCTGTTTATTACGTAAGTCGAACATTAGGAGATGCTGAAACTATATATCCGCACTTAGAGAAATTGGCACTTGCATTAATAAGCGCTTCTAGAAAGTTAAAGCCATATTTCCAGTGTCACCCCCATATGTGTGTTAAACACTTATCCTCTCCGGAATGTTTTGCATAAGCCCGAGTTATCGGGCTGATTGGCCAAATGGCCCGTCGAACTTGGCGGGTACGATATCGAATATCAACCCCAAATGACTATCAAGTCTCAAATCTTAGCTGACTTCATCACCGATTTCACGCCAACCCTCGTATCCAAAGTGGAGAAAGAACTTTTGCTAAAATCAGGCATGCCATCGGGGGTATGAACCCTCTTCACGGACGGTGCCTTGAATGTGAAAGGGTACGGGCTTGGAATTATTTTGAAGCCACCTACGGGTAGCACTATTAGACAATTTATCAAACTTCTAGGTTGACTAATAATGAGGCTGAGTATGAGGCCATGATTGCAGGTCTCGAGCTAGCTAAAAGCTTGGGGGCAGAAGTCGTTGAAGCCAAGTGCGGTTCTCTGTTGGTGGTGAACCAAGTAAACAAAAGCTTTGGAGTTTGAGAGGATAGGATGCAAAAATATTTGGACAAGATACAGGTAACCTTGCACCACTTCAAGGAGTGGACCCTAGACCATGTACCACGAGAACAAAACAGTGAGGCCGATGCACTTGCAAACTTGGGGTCATCAGTCGAGGAAGATGATATTATCCCGGGGACTGTCGTCCAATTATCGAGATCTATAGTCGAGGAGGGTCATGCCGAGATAAATTCTACAAATTTGATTTAGGATTGGAGGAATATGTACGTTGAATATTTAAAAAATGGGAAGCTCCCTTGGACCATAAAGAATCAAAGGCTTTACGAACCAAGGTTGCCCGGTTCACATTGGATAAAGATGGAACATTATATAGAAGGACGTTCGATGGGCCATTGGCGATCTATTTAGGGTCGGGGGACACCGATTATGTTTTACGAGAGATCCACGAAGCCACTTATGAAAACCACTTCGGCGCCAAGTCCTTGATTCACAAAATTGTTAGAGCAGGATATTACTAGGATAACATGGAAAAAGACACCAAGGAGTTTTTCAAAAAATGTGATAAATGTCAAAGGTTTGCACCAATGATTTATTAGCTCGGTGAGAAACTTCATTCAGTCATGTCCCCGTGACCTTTCATGAAATGGGGAATGGACATCTTCGGCCCTCTACTAATGGCCCTAGGTAGAGCTATTTTGTTTATGCTGACTACTTTTCTAAATGGGTGAAAGCACATGCCTTTGAGAAGGTCAGAGAAAAAGAAGTTATAGAGTTCATCTGGGACCACATTGTGTGTCGATTCGGGATACCTGCCGAAATCGTATGCGACAATGGGAAACAATTCATTGACAACAAGGTAACAAAGTTCCTCGAAGCACACAAAATAAAAAGGATCTTATCAACGTCATACCACCCGAGCAGGAACGGACAAGCCTAATTGACAAACAAGACTATCATTCAAAACTTAAAGAAAAGGTTGAACGATGCAAAAGGAAAATGGAGAGAAGTTCTGCCTGAATTTTTTTGGGCATATCGAATGACATCGAAATCCAGCACGTGTGCAACCCCGTTCTCTTTAGTATACGGCTCCAAGGCCTTAATTCCAATCGAGGTCGAGGAACCCAGCACCAGATTTAGACATGCATCAGAGGAATCAAATCACGAGGCTATGAATACTAGCCTCGAGTTATTAGATGAAAAACGCAAAGCTGCACTTGTTCGGATGGTTGCACATAAACAAAGAATTGAGAGATATTATAATAGAAGAACCAACCTTCCACACTTCAGAATCGGGACTTAGTCCTAAGGAAAGTCGCCCTTAATACTCGAAACCTGAATGAAGGGAAACTAGGCCCGAATTGGGAAGGACCGTACCAAGTCATCGGAGTCATCGAAAAAGGATCTTATAATCTTGGCACGATGAAAGGCGAATAATTGATAAACAATTGGAATGTATCGTTACTCAAACGATATTATTGCTAAGGTATGACCTTCTCCCTTTTTCCATTTATATTTAATACTAACTTATTGCAGATGTTCGATCGACGACGTCGAGGGCACCTTCTACACAAAGACCTTAGGTTTTAAAGTACGTGTTGCACTCTTTTTCCCTTAGATCGGGTTTTATCCCAAATGGGTTTTTCCGGTGAGGTTTTTAACGAGGAAACAACTATGTGCTACCTAAGGAGAATTCAATAGTATTCAAGGCTTCTTTTCAATCAACCTCAAATACTGGGGGGCATCACCCTCGGAGGTTATATTTTTGAGGAAAATACTTCATTCCAAAAAGGGCCTCAATATGAAAACTTTGTAACGGGCCAAACGGTTAGATGAACCATGTCCATATAGAATAGTCAAACCCCTATGGCAAAACATGTGCGCATGTATGAATTATTCAAAGAAGCATTCTTTTTATATCAACAACTTTATGTCTCAAAGAAAGTGGCTACTTTATGAACCCCATTCTTGTGATTCTGTGAGAAACGGTTAAAGGGGAAAAACGCAAATACATCTCGAATACTTGGGGACTTTCATCGACAGTCAACACATTTGAGTTGTCTAAACTTGAGTTCATAAGACCTTAAAGAGGCATCCCTCGATGTAAAGGCTAAGGCCATCATACTCGGGGACTAACATTTCGAACAAGTTCAAAATGTTATCGGAAAACAAGTCCAAAAGACACCCGAAGGCTACGACTATATTAAAGGCTATGGCCGAAATAACGCGGCTCGAAAACGTCCAAACCCCGCAATAAAAACATGCCTTCAAATTTTATAAAAATAGGTTAATAAAGGCTAACCTCAACAAAATAATCAAAGGGCTTCGATAAAATCAGCCCTTGAAAAACCTTAAGAGGTATCGGATTATTCACATACAAAATTGTGCCAAGGCACAAAAAATAAAAGGGTTTCGATCGACACTAAACCCTCAAAAAAACCCAATGGGTAAAAAATACATGCCAAGGCATAAATAAATTTTTACTAAGTCTTCTAAGCCGAAAAGGGGAAATAATATCCATCTGTTTAGAGGCCAGAATGACCCGATCTAAAATAGCCTAAGGGCTGATGCATTTAGGGTTCGAGACCTTATTCTCTCCCGATCCAAATCCAAGGGTTCGATTATCCCGAGTCCAAATAAATAATAATTTGAATATGGCTCGGGAACTCACCATTATCTGGCACAAGACCTTAAGGGTCTATGCCCCAAAGTTCAAACCTTATTAGAACTCGACCACGACAACTTCAAAGAAACCATCCGAGATGAAATATTGAGCATACTATTCAAATAATGAAATTATTACAAGAATTTTGCAAGGCAAAAAACATTGAGAAAACATTCAAGGAAATTCTTCTTTTATATACTTGAAAAGGGATATGTACAAGAGACCGACAAAAGGTCTTACAAAAAGAGAAGTACAAAAAGAAAGAAAATCCTGTCTATGCCCAGGTCTGGTCTCTCCCTCGGGAGCAGCTACCTCTTCAGGCCAATCTTCATTACCAGACCCATCTTGGATACCTTTATAGTCATCGTCATCGTCATCGTCATCGGAGATGAGAAACTTGGAATCATCTTCGAGCGCCTTTGCTTCAGCTATCTCTTCGATAAGGTCGAAACCTTGAGCATGGAGTTCTTCAAGAGTCTCCCTCCGAGATTGGTACTTGGCCAAATCATTGGTCTGTTTCTCCCGGTCGGAGGCTTCTCTTAGCTTCATTTGAGTTGCCTCAACATCTTTTAAGTACATGGCAACGGTTTAATCAGTCATGGCCTTTGTCTTCTCAACTCAGCCCTGGCTTCAGCAACCTCGGCCCCGATTTCGGCTAGTTTAGCCTCGAGCTCATCAATCCTTTTAGCCCGGGCCAAATTTTTCTCTCTAGAGCTCGGGAGCTGGGTCTCAGTCGAGGCCAGTTTGGCTAGAGAAGCCTTTTTTTCATAGCAAGCTGATCCATATTTTCCTTCCACTGGTTGCAGTCAACCTTAACCTGATCGAACTCCGTGCGAAGAAGCCCAATCATCTCCAATTTTTGTTGCAGCTGAGACACTAAAGTGTTAGCCTCCATAGTTGGATCGAGTAGACCATACTCTTTCAAAATAACAGTTAACTGCTTGTCTAGCTCGACCTTATTTTTAAGAGCTTTGGCCAAGTCAGCCCGAAGGTCCTTAAGTTCCTCCTCATTTTGATTGCAAAGGAGCTTCAGGGCCTTTCTTTCATCTGAGGTCTTCTTGAGCTCGGCCTCATATTGGCTCAGGTCGGCGTTAACTTTGGTGAAGGCCTGCACATGAAAAGAGATGTCAGCTAGTATAAGGGGAGAAGAAGAAATTGCAACGATAGGGATTAATACTTGAGAGAAAAGACCCTGAGCCTCTTCGAAGATAGTAGATGCATCATTGAGATTCGCGGCATCATCGACCCCAGTAAATCAATCCTGGAAGGGATCATCTTCACCGGGGACTCTTCTTAAGTCAAGCGTTCATAGAGCTTGGCCTTCCTTTATTGCCTCCTCAGAATAAGCCGGTAGAGGGGGAGAGTGACCTATTGTCATGGCCCCGAGAAAATCTCTCGGGACACTCTATTCAGCTATGGAGATTTCGAAACCTGTCCCCTTTGGTATATTTGTTGATGGTCGAGGAATAACTTCGACCTCGGGTGATTCATAGGTTGCGCCCGCGTCTTTCTTCAGAGTTTCCTCACCATGAAGAAGCGTCTTCGGTTCGTATGGCTTGACGGCCTCAGTTGGTTTCCTAGTTCAGGTCACCACCGTCGATTCTTCGCCATCATTTTCTTCTTCATCGTTCAGCTGGCGGACTGAGTCTAAGTCGACATGGATAAGATTCCTCCTACGTATTCGAGTTTATCTTGGGAGTCTTCGAGCTTCGAAACCATTTTTTTCTTATTATCTTTCCCCGATTTCGGAATCGGGGACTTGGTCTCCTCCCCGGGCGGGGCTAGCCTCATTGCAAAGATATCTCCAATGACTGTATGAATGAAAAATGGGTAAGAGCAAAGTAATGAATCTAGTAAAAGGAAAGCATTAAAAACTTGTGAGAGGAACCTACCATGGTGTTTGGCTTCCCATCTGCCCCTCGCCAAGTCACGCCATCGGTGTTCGTCATACGAGGAGGTCGCAGCTAATTTACGCACCCAATCCTCGAGGTTGACGATCACATGAGGCATCCAAGAAACCGCTGCAAAAAAGATGAAGGCATCACACAATGCAAAAATAGAATACCAGAAGCTACTAGGGAAAAACTTCACTTACGATCAGGGTTCAACTTCTCCGGGAATAGCATTTTCCCCTCCAGGATGATGCCGGAGGTCTTCACTCATACGAACTGGCTCATCTAGCACTGATCCTTATCTTAGTCATTGCTAGCGAATAAGTCTTTGTTCGATCGGTGTTGGATTTGATCAACCCTCAAAAACGCTGAGGCTGATACAATCGAATGAGGTGATTGAGCCCCTTGGCCTTGCTGGAGAAATAGCAAAGCATAATCACTATACGCCAGAAAGAAGGATGGATCTGGCCAAGAGTGACCTGATACATCTTGCAGAAATCGATCACAACTAGATCGAGGGGACCCAACATAAAGGGGTAAGTATAAACACTTAAGAACCCCTCCACGTGAGTAGTGATACTCTCCTCGGGAGGAATGATCTGTACCACAACCTTGTCCCTCTAGCCACAATCCTTCTTCATGGCCTTGAGGTGCTTCTCCATTATCGAGCAAATATACCTCGATACATTCTCACATAGACCGGGAATCGTGGGGGGATTTTCAACTCTGAAGTCTTTCTTTATAACATAAGGGCTGGGAATAATCTCGTGAAGGGCCGGCACTTTATCACCGGCTGGCGGAGGAAGTTTCTCCTTTTGAGGAACATTTTTGGAAGCTTTAGCCTTTGATTCGAGTTAGAGGAAGCGGAAACGGGCGGAGTTTGATATATTTGGCACTAAAAGGGTGAGAGTAACATGTAATGGAAGAAGAAGATGAAGAGGGGGAGAGATAAAGGAAGTTTGAAGATAATTTGAAGATGGAAGTAAAGATTTTTATTCAAATTTGAGCCTTGTATTTATAGGCATGCGGCGACTGTTTGACGGCGCTAGTGGTCAATCACCACTGGTGAAGCATTTAATGTTTTAGGGAAGCGAACAAACGGGAAGTTTTGGTCACCTCGAGTGCCTATGTCACAGGAATGACATCATTATCAAGGACTTCGGAGAATCAAGACTCAAGTCGGTTCATATCATTTTATTCTAAGAAACACGGGGACTATCTGTATACGGTGAAAATCATGTGCCCCCGATTTTGTAGGCTCGAGTGGTCGCGTCAAGAACAAGTTCAATATGGACCGGGCTCGAGCCCGATGGCTGAATACGAAATTCGCTGATCAAAGTGCTCAATGAACACCGAGGCCGAGTATGACCAACCTCGAGATAATACCGTTATGGTTTTATAACAAAAAATGTGAGATTCTCGCGGAGGCTCTAAGATCATAGCGTAAATTCCAAAACAGATTTGTACTAGGCGCTTAGATAGCTGTATAATAAGATTCTGTACTACAATTAGAATTATACCTTATTTAGGATCTCCTACTATACAAAGGAGACCCCAATCATTTGTAACACATGAATCATTGAAAAGACAATATACATACATTACTTTCTTGCTTACTGTTCATCTGAATCATCTCATTGTTATTTTATTGTTCATGTTCCTCTATGATAATAGGTGAATTTGACTATAATCACGCCTTAAATAATCACATTTTTATGTTGTTTTGATGATATATAT
>MU744301.1:22391-42212 GCA_026770625.1 Nicotiana glauca | reverse complement strand
TAATTTTCAAAATTTTGTTTTTTTTCTGCCCCACCCCTCCCCCCCGCCCCAAAAAAAATTTCTTTTTTTACTTTTTTTGTAATTTTTAAATTTCTATTATTTTTTTTGCACCCACAACCCCCCTTCCCCTCCCCCACCCTCGGAAAAAAAATATTTTTTTAATATATTTTCAGTTTTACTTTTTTTGTCTTTCGGTTTACAAGTTTAAAATTTTCTATGTTTCAAAGTTATGAGTTCGGAAGGTTATGTGTTTTGAAGTTTACGGGTTCGAAATTTCGCGGTTCAGAAGTTTATGAAATTTGTGGGTTCGGAAGGTTGTGGGTTCGAAAGTTTATGGCTTCATGTTGATTGTATCAAAATTATTTATGAATACTCTTGAGAAAATATTTTCCTTGATTTACGTATCAAACACCAGAAAATAAACAAAATTACTGCTTGTTTTTCAAGAAAATATTTTCTTGGAAAACATTTTCCTTTATACCGAACACACCCTATAAATAATCTCTTTTGGCCTCTCCCGATCGATTACTACTTTAATTTGAAAGAGATGGAGATAGGAATGAGCTCGCGAATAGGAAAAAGGAACAAAAAGAAGGAAGGCTCGCAACGGAATTTTAACAAACACGTCCATGGACAGGTTCAAAAATAAAAATTCCATGTGTAGACATCAAATTATATCAATTTATCATGATTTATAAAGTGACAACATATATTAATTAATCTTAATTAAAAAAGAAAAATATATAAGCAAATACATATCATGTATTTTTATATAAGAGTAAGACTTTATAGTTTATATAGTATAAGAAATCTATGTGCAAACACATATAATATCATGCATTTATGGTTGCATGAGAGTAAAATCTTACGTTTAGTTTGATATTCCCAAGTTATCACTTCATTCCAGTCAAAGTTTATGCTATAATTTTCTTTTTCTAACTTATGCATGAAGCCTGCTCTTAGAATATTTGTCGTGTATGTGGAACCAAAGCATTATTGGCTGTTTGGGAATTTTGGATTTCCACTTTTACCGACCACTTGATCGCACAATTCTTTTGTTATGATTGAGCAATCAATTAGCGTTTTTTTGAAGGTGAATAAGGTGCATATATATATTGACCTCTACACAGTACCATGCTGTTTAGTGTTCTGGTGTACATTGAATCAAGACTAGTTGATAATAGGTCCCTACACCTTCCCCGGAACCCGTACACAGCCTGAACCTTAGTACACCGAGCTGCCTATAAAGATACATTTGAAATTTTAAATGAAATGCAAAAGGGCTGAGGAAAAATTTGTGTGTCAGTAAGGTACAAGGATTAAAATTAATGGATTTGTTCTCCTCCTGATTTAAACCATATAGCTTATGAAAATAATTATGAAATTTATTTAGTTTTCTTCCGATGTACCAAGATTTCCCTATCAAAGATTAGAAAAGAGAAATTTTTTTTTTTTTTTTTTTTTGAAAAAAAGAGCTTAGTTTATATCAACACCAAGAACAAAATAATCTTAATACCCAGCCTTTACAATAGCTAGGAAAATGTTAGTTCAGGTAACCCGCCCTTTTGGCATTGAGAATTTATCAACTCATGTATATATATAGTTATGTATATAATTGAAGCTTCACTGCACTTATCAGTAGAGACATGCATATTTCCTCAATCAATTAACCAATTGTCCGTTCTACTTGATTGACTTATTGTCTCATACTCACAAGTCACAACAGATATTGAAACCCCTGACACTAAATTATTAATTTCGTTCTACCTTAAGGATCGAATCTAACTAGGAAATCTTGTGTAAATAATATCTGACAACTGATGCACGTATTTTCTCTTACCATATCCGAATAATATACATGTCTTAGAGGAATCACATTTTAGAGAGGGTAAATGCCGTCAAGATTCTCACTTTCTAAAATTTTCAATTACCTTTCAGATGGTTTATCTTGTCCTCGATCGTTTCAACTTCGCCTATATAAAGACCTTTCAAGTCCATTATTCTAACAATATAGAGAGAGAGAGAGAGCATATCTTAATTCAGTTCAGTTATTATATAGATGGCACCTCAAGTAGACCTTGTAAAGATAGGCAAAGTTCTGGGATTTTCGCTTTCAGAAGGAAGAAAAGGAAGAGAGTCTTCTACTACTACTAATTGTGAGGGACCAAAACAAGCATGTGTTTATAGGTATCATTATCATTCTGATCATGTTGTTCAGCTTCTTCCTCCTTCGGCTGAAGCCAGAGTAATCTTCACTGGCTATCATGACTTGCCTCAATTGCAACTTCCTGCTGACAGAAAATCAACTGCTGTCGCTTTCTAGGACTTAATTTCTCATGTTATCTACTCTACTTATAATTAATTATATATATCCTTATGTATAGCTAATAATGCTAAGCATGTACTTTTCTTGTAGTTTCATTATAGAATCTTCAATGAGAAAAGTCGTCTTTTTTTTTATAGTGCGAAGTCTCAAGTGCTCTTTGTACACACTAAAGCTCTAAGAAGTGTATCGTTAAACTCCATGGATTTAGCAGCGATATAGCAAACGGCGATTGAGTTTGAGATCAATTTCCACAATTCATTAGTTACGCGCTCTCACAGTCTGGAGAACTTGATTGATGGACGTCTACCATATTCAAGAGGCAGAATACGCTAGGGTTTTTTGATAGCTAGGGAAATGGGGGTTGACTCCTGTTTATAAAGAGTATCTACCCATCACAGGTCGATTGTTATTGGACCTCACTTATCTATACACATAGTATTTAATATTAGGTCTTTTATTTCTACCACTTGGACCACGTCACTATCCTTTCAGGCTATAATCAATTAACGCAAGTCCAAATTCCAATATTCTCTCACTTGAACCATAACATTAGTTGAGGACAAGAAAACAATTTAAAACTTGTGAGTTTTGAGAAAAACATTTTAAAAAAAAGATTTTAGACTTTATAATTGTCACATTAGTCACATAGCCAAGGATAGAATGACGTATAACAATCCATCCAGTCTCAGTGGAGAACACTAACAATGAAACTTAGCAGGCATCACACCGTTTCAAGGTATGAATTCTCTCTATGATCACATGTGCTAGAATTTCCATCAACATGGATCAAACATGTGTGCTAAGCATTTTATCTTTCTAATCAAAGTGAACAGAGCCAGACCTTGTAGAAAGAAATAATCCTCCAAGTGATGTTATTAACAATTCACTTCAAGAGCCTCCAAGTGACACAAACATCATATCACCTCAGGGAGTTTCCCTTGTGCCTTACCCGGGTAATCAAGGAAACAAGCAGCAAAACTCAAAGATACCATGAGTTTTATGCAATATCCAATTTGAAATAAAAATAAATAAATTATCATGTAAGTCAATAAGCATAACAAATATCAAATAACACAAGCTTGCATAATTTATTAAAAGCAATATCTTAGTCAGCAATTACAAAGTAACTCCCACTGACTAAAGCACATCAAAAGACTCTAAAATATCCATATTTTGAGGATGTTCATTAAACAATACATGCCTAAGACCTTTAATCAAAGGATCAACCAACACAGACTTTTTGTTAATATGCTCAATACTCATATCACCTTTTTTTACCATGTCTCTAATCTTAAAAAACTTAAGGTTAACATGCTTAGAGTTTCTTGCTCTCTTATTATTCTTAGAGAAGAACACAGTTATGCTATTGTCACAGAAAATAATCATCGACTTAGATATAAAATTCACAATTTGCGATTTAGTAAGAAAATTCTTCATCAGACAGCATGTAAAACAGTCTCAAAACAAGCAATAAACTCAGCTTCCATTGTAGATGTAGCAGTGATACTCTGTTTCTCACTTTTTCAAGAAACAACACCTCCAGCCAACATAAAAATTTACCTAGAATTTAATTTCATAGTGTCTTGACAACTTGCAAAATCAGAATCTGAATATACCAGTTGGTCTAGATCATCAACCTTTTTGTACAAGGGCATGAAGTTTTTGGTGCGTTATAGGTATCTCATCACTTTCTTTGCAGCCATCCAATGTGCCCACCTAGGATTAGAAGAAAGTCTTCCTAGCATACTAACAACAAATGATATATCAGGCCTTGTACAAACCTGTATATACATCAAGCAACCAACAACAATTGCATATGATACATCTTTCATAGTTCTCTTTTCAACATTATTTTTTGGACATTGATCCTTGTTAAGTTTGCCCCCTTTTATAACAAGTGTAACCTCAAGTGCAACATCAAGTCTACAGTCTTGCATATTGAAAGTTTTAAGAACACTCTCAATATAGAAACAATGTGATAAACCCAACAAACCACGTGACCTATTTCTTTTAATTCTATCCCAAGAACAAAAGAGGTGTCATATCAAAAAACCTAGATAAAAATTGCTTGGTCACATTCATCAAACCCCAATCATTTGTGGCAAGCAGATTGTCATTAACACATAGAACCATAATAAGTCATTAGCTATTTTGGGATAAACACATTCATCAGGTTTGTTTTTCACAAATCCAAATTTTGTAATAATTTTATCGAATTCCAAGTACCACAGCCTCGAGGCTTGTTTAAGCCCATATTTGGATTTATTAAGCTTGTACACTAGATGTTCTTTACTAGCTTCTTTAAACCTTTCAGGTTGAACCATGTAAACTTCTTCAAGCAGACTCCCATTTAGGAGAGCGGTTTAACATCCATCTGGTACAACTCTAAATCAAAATGAGCGACAAGAGCCATCATAACTCTAAATGCATCCTTAGATGAAACATGAGAAAATATTTCTTTGTAATCAATATCTTCATTCTAAGTGTAACCCTTGTAGACATGTGATTTTTGACCCTGCCCGAGATTTTTATATTTTAGCACGTAAATATTTAATTTAGGCTTAATATGGCTATTTCAATTAATTTTGACTCTTTTACTTTATTTTATTACAAGAAAAATAAAAATTACAAAAAATATTTTAGTTTATGTATTTTTTATAAATTTAAAAAAAATACAAAAATAGTACCTTATTTTTATCTTTATATAATTTCGAAAACACAAAAATAGTTTCATGTTTAGTTTAATTAATTAGGATTAGCTTTGACATTGTGTAGTATTTCTAACTTATTTTAAAAGGAGTCAATTAAGGTGTTAGACCATAATTTTAAGAGTTTTAGAGCCCATTTCTTGGCTCAATACTCAATACCGATTAAGTCAACCCTAGGGACCCTTCTAGACTTTTCTTTGAAACAAAAAATAAATAAAAAGACCCTAAAAACTTAACACAAAATGACCTAGGGACTAATTGACAAATACACACAATACACACCTGAACCCTGAGTAATGCCTACAATGAGCTAAGGGAGGAGGACACAAAAAAAGACGCTAGCCTAAGGATATACATCCGCCGCTGAACACATCGAGACCCCTCCCCTTGGTGATCGTCTTCTTCAACGAAGAGACCACCAAACGACCCCTCTTTCCTTGATTTCTAAAAGAAGACCCCAAAAACCAGCCCACCCCTTAGACCACATCAACGCCTTCCTGCCCCCCTTTGTGGAGATTGGATCTTTTTCTTAAATTCCTTTGTTCCTTTGGAGATTTGAGAAAAGCAAAGACATGTAAAAATGATACCTCTCTTATCAAGATAGATGGTGTTCGAATTTTAACAAGAAAAGNGGAGAGAAATGTTTTTGAGTGTAAGTGATTTTTAAGAACTTAGAGTATTCGTGTGTGTTGTGTTAATGAGAGAACAGGGCATTTATAGTTTGAAAACAGGTGCAAAAATACCAGGAAGAATCATAGTTTAGTAGTAATTATGATGTAGACATGTGATTTTTGACCCTCCCCAAGATTTTTTATATTTTAGCACGTAAATATTTAATTTAGGCCTAATATGGCTATTTCAATTAATTTTGACTCTTTTACTTTATTTTATTACAAGAAAAATAAAAATTACAAAAAATATTTTAGTTTATGTATTTTTTATAAATTTAAAAAAAATACAAAAATAGTACCTTATTTTTATCTTTATATAATTTCGAAAACACAAAAATAGTTTCATGTTTAGTTTAATTAATTAGGATTAGCTTTGACATTGTGTAGTATTTCTAACTTATTTTAAAAGGAGTCAATTAAGGTGTTAGACCATAATTTTAAGAGTTTTAGAGCCCATTTCTTGGCTCAATACTCAATACCGATTAAGTCAACCCTAGGGACCCTTCTAGACTTTTCTTTGAAACAAAAAATAAATAAAAAGACCCTAAAAACTTAACACAAAATGACCTAGGGACTAATTGACAAATACACACAATACACACCTGAACCCTGAGTAATGCCTACAATGAGCTAAGGGAGGAGGACACAAAAAAAGACGCTAGCCTAAGGATATACATCCGCCGCTGAACACATCGAGACCCCTCCCCTTGGTGATCGTCTTCTTCAACGAAGAGACCACCAAACGACCCCTCTTTCCTTGATTTCTAAAAGAAGACCCCAAAAACCAGCCCACCCCTTAGACCACATCAACGCCTTCCTGCCCCCCTTTGTGGAGATTGGATCTTTTTCTTAAATTCCTTTGTTCCTTTGGAGATTTGAGAAAAGCAAAGACATGTAAAAATGATACCTCTCTTATCAAGATAGATGGTGTTCGAATTTTAACAAGAAAAGTACCAACTGTTTGAGTTTCTTCTTCTCATTTGATTTGGGTTTCAATCTTGAAGTTTTGTTGAGACAAGGGTGTTTCAAACTCGCCGTTGTGGCCGGTAATCGTTCGAGTTTTCCGGTCCGGGTTCGCGATTCCTGTCCGATTCTTGTCGCTGTTTTCTCCTTGAAATTCTGGATTCAAATCCTTGTAATTGCTGATTTTTTTTTTTTGGAGAAAACATTTGCTTAACGGGATTTGGTCATTTAGATTTCTGTTGCAAGTGATTAGTGAGGGATTTATCGTTAGATTTTTGTTGAATGTATGAATTGGTCGGACCTCACCTGTATAGCTGCTATAAGTTTTGCAATCACTGATTTCGATCAAAATTGAAGTCTATTTTGAGTTTGTCCATCCGTCCGAGGTTCGTCAATTTCCGGCGAGCTTTGAGTTCATCGAGTTTCTGTTCCGTTGCGGTCATTTCCGATTCGTATTCTAAGTTGCAATTCTGAATTCGATAAAGGCCCAATTTTAAATTTTATTTGCTCTGTGATTTTCAGATCCGTTTCTCTTATTTCCGGCCTCCTCGTGCTTGATTTATCATGAAGATGGTTATGTATTTAGCATGTTATTGGTTTGCTGATGTTGAGTTAGCTGTAGAGTAAATAAAAATGCAAATTGACTTTGTCTTAAACAAACACACGACCTCTCTCTTAATGCTTTTAATAAGTTCCTTTCATTAGGTTCTATGGATTATTATTTTCCTTCACTCTTAATAAATTGCTTTTTATATGCCAAGGTTACTCTCTTAATGCATGAAAATATTATAAAGTGTTGATATGTCAGTAAACCCAATAACTGGACATTAGTCTTTTCTTTTTTGGGAGTTAGCTTTATAAATGCTTGAATCCACATGGCCTCGCTTAATTAGTATTTTAATTCTTATAAATCGAGGCGTGCCATTTAGTTAAATTTTTATGGCCCTTGCAAACTTAAAAGTGCGTAGTTATTTTAGGCGCATAATTTAAATTACTTTTTTAAATTTAAGTGTACATTTATGTGACCCAAATCCAATACCCAACAATGTTAGATAAAATATATCGAGAGCCGCGGGTGCATTTATGTGACGTGGTTCAAGACATATTTTTAAATGACATTGCAATTTTCTTTAAAAAAAAATGAATAAAAGCGATTAAAAGTTTAAAATTGCACCATAGGCTAAAACATGTATTAAAATCAGATAATTGGCCAATTATAACAGTTGAGCGACCGTGCTAGAATCACGGAGCTCGGGAATGCCTAACACTTTCTCCCGGGTTAACAGAATTTCATACCCGAATTTCTAGTTCGCGGACTGTAATACAGAGTCAATCTTTTCCTCGACTCGGGATTTGAACCGATGACTTGGGACACCATAAATTAAGTGGCGACTCTGAACGTTTAGTAAAATAATCTCGTTTCAATTGTCACTTAAATTGAAAAAAACTCCCTTATACCCTTCCGGGGTAGGAAAAAGGAGATGTGACAACCCTTAGCAACCAACTTTTTTTTTATAACGGTCTATATTTTCCTTGGAGTCTCTTTTAGTTTTACACATCAATTTGTAACCAATAGGTCTAAAACCTACAAGCAATTCAACTAACTCCACACTTTATTGTGTTCCATGGGCCCATTCTATCTTCCATCATTGACTCACGCCATTTATCAACGTATGGAGAGGAAATAGTTTGAGCATGCAATAAATGATCAATAAAATCTCATGCATCACTAAGATTTTCGCACACATATATAATAAAATCATCAGAGATGGCAGATCTTCTTTCTCTTTGTGACCTAAGAAGTGGTTTATTGTGTTTATTTTGCTCAGGGACTATGGGATCTACGTCATTGTTCCCTTGATTCTCCCCACATGAATATGTTGGTTTACCATCTTTTCATGTACAAACATGTATAGGGACAATGAATTCCTTCTTTTTCAACACAATTTTCTTTCCATATGAACAATTATAATCACAAATATCATGAAGAAATTTTGCACTAATAGACTCCATGATTCTAGTTCCATGCCCAGGACAAAAAAACCTAAAATCTTTAGAGTAATTAGGATAGCCTATAAAGAAACAATTGGTGGTTTAAGGATCAATTTTCTTTTATGTGGGTGAATAAAAACGAACTTTAGCGTGACATCCCCAAATATGAAAATGATTCAAACTAGGTTTTCGGGTTGTCCATAGTTCAAAGGGAGTTTTCAGGATAGATTTTGTAGGAGCTTTATTAAGGATATATGTAGCTATTTTTAAGGCTTCACCACAAAGAGACTCAAGCAGAATAGTCTTTGGCATCATACTTCTCACCATTTCCATGAGAGTATGATTTTGTCTTTCAGCGACACCATTCTGCTTAGGAGTACCTGGTATGGTACATTATGCTACTATCCCACATTCTTACAAAAAATAAAGTAAAGGCCCCATACATTGACCATACTCATTATATTTTCCATAATACTCAGCATCACAGTTAGACCTCACTATCTTAATGGACTTCCCAAACTATTTTTCAACATCAGTCTTGTAAATTTTAAACTTATCAAGTGCTTCAGATTTTTCTTTATATATATATATATAAACAGTATCTTGAAATCATCAATAAAAGTAATAAAATACTTATGATTGGTCAAAGTAGGTATGTAAGGTCCACTAATATCAGTATGAATAATTTTTAAGAGTTCAGAGCTCCTAGTAAAACTCTTTCTCTTAACCTTGGTCATTTTACCCTTAACACAATCAACACAAGTTTCAAAATCTTTTGGCTCAAGAACATGTAAAATATTTTCCGTTACTAATCGTTCAATTCTTTCTTTAGAAATATGACCAAGATGCCTATGCCATAACATGTAAGACATTTTACTCACAACACACCTTTTGTAGGCAATATTTTCGGCATGCATTGCAGAAAAAAATTTATTCAACACATTCAAGCAATATAGATCATCACTTAAAAAGGCATCAGTAACAACACGTGAATCATAGAAAATTTTAATAATACAATTATTTTGTTAAAATAAATAACCAGCTTTGTCCAAAAGTGAAACTGAAACTAATTTCCGTCTCACAGACGGTACAAAAACAATATTTTCTAAACAAATGCTAGAATTATTTTTGAAAAGTAAAATAGATGTTCCTTTAAATTCTACTTTTGCTTTGAATCTATTGCCCACAACAACACTGGCTTCATCCTCTTTTGGCTACCGTCTGCTTACTAGATCTTGCAAGTCATTGGTTGCATGAACAGTTACACTACTATCCAACCACCAGAAATTTAAAGAAACATGGACAAGACTAGTTTCAAAGCAGATGAAAGCCAAAAGATTATCTGGTTTCTTTTTCAGAGGACAACCAGCTTTAGTATGACCTACTTGTTTGCAATCCCAACACTTATTTCTTTCTTAATTACAGCTTGAAGCCCAATAGTATTATGAGACTGGCCTTGGTTAACACAGGCTTATTAGTATTACCACTATTACCGACTAGATGATGAAACTTAACATGTTTCTTTTTATGAAATTTGGGTCTACCTTTTCTTTTATAAGAGGGATAATCAGCTGATCTGGATGAACTAACAAGGTTCACTACGCCCTCAGCTTTCTCCTTTTGGATCGTCTCTTCCTCTATCACACAAATAGTAATAAGTTCATCCACACTCCACTTATCTTTTTGTGCATTATAGGTTATCTTAAGCTGGTTAAAATATTCAGGAAGGGACTTTAGGGATTGATGAACAAGAAAATCATCGGTAATGGTTACACCTAAATTATTCAATTTGGTAGCAATATTAACCAATTTCATAATATGATCACGAACACTACTTACAAGGTCATACTTTATGGCAGGCAAGGAATCAATCAGGCTACCTATCTCAGCTTTATCAATTCTAGAAATTTCTGTCCAATGGCACTCAAGAAATCTTTTGCATTTTCATTATCCTTAATGGCACCTTTTATGTGATTAGAGATGGATCTCTTCATGATCATGATCACAATGCTCAATTTGTTAGCCTTCATCCATTTCGCACACTTAGCCTTTTCATCAGCAATACTAGTAGTTGTAGGTTAAGAAGGTTTATGTTCAGTCAATGCAAAGACCAGATCCATCAGACCTAACACTATTTTAACATCCTTTTTTTACTTCTTGTAGTTGCTACCAGTTAGAGTTTCAATAGAATTCAGCTGAGCAGTCATGTTGTTAACAATTGTATAAGCAAACAACACAAAAATTAAATAAACTTATGGGCAAGAATATATAAATCAAAATAGTCAAAGACATCCATTACACCCCCTCCTTTTGGGTGGAAATGCAATTGTCTGCCCTTTTAAAAATCAAGGAGTCCAAGGCATTCATTGTATTCTCACATTTAGGCAAGAGATACAAAATATTCTCCCATATTATCCAAGAGTACAAGGCATACATTGTGTCATTCCTTTAGGTAAAAGACACAAAATATTCTCTTACAATACATTTTCCTTATTTTAGTGTCCATGAAAATGCAAGAAATTAAGTTTCCTCGGGTGGATAGCATAATATCTCTTCTCATTAATCAATCTAGCATCACTGGTATCAAAAGTAAATAACCTCCAATACTAATGTACACTTTTTAAGGACAATTTAGATAAGGTACATTGAGAATATTTGAATGACTCAAACAAATAGATCACTTTGATGGAGATAATTTATTAATCATAAATCTCAATCCATGTATAATATTTTTCAAATGTATAAAGTTCTAAGAATTCTCAATGATCTTAAATAAATAGACCAGTTTGGTGGAAACTATTATTTATCATAAATTCTTATTTAACATATGATAAAAATAAAGCCCATACCAAAACTTTTTAAAACCTTTAGTGCTAAATCTATTAAATCCATTCTCTGGGTAGAAAATAGGAGTGCCCGTCAAAAGTTTTGAAGACATGGTGTTCGACATACAAACCGCAAAGTAATTTTTTATTATGAAAAGAAAAAGAATTGATCCCACAGGCAAACCAAATAGTCGAAGCAACCATCGTTTAGTAATTGCAAAGTCAATAGTAAGGAGTTTGGGACAAAGTGGGTTAATGAAGTTTACAAGTATTAACGAGAATCATGATACTGTTTTCGGCAACAATTACTAACAATTCCTCTTTGAGTTTTAATTTACACTTTCAAATTGAATTAACCAATTCCAAGACATAACCCACTTGAATCTTTGCAATATTTTATTTTATTTATTGGTTTCATCTAGGAAGAGCAAACGGGCGGGCCGGGTCGGATATGAGTGGGTCAAAATGGATAAATTATCCGACTCAACCCGTATTTGAGACGGATAAAAACGGGTTTATCCAGCGGACAATATAAATATCCATATTATTCATGGCTTGTTAAATATAATCACTTATGAGATAATTCCTTGTCTTCCAAACTTGAGAAACTTCAATTTGAGGCTTTACAAATGTAAAAGTTAGACACATTATCCATTTGGTTAACCATTTTTAAGTGGATAATATGGTTCTTTACCCATATTCGACCCGTTTTTAAATGGTTCATTATCCAACCCATTTTTTTTATGAATAATACTAGTGAATAACTTTTCTTTTAACTATTTTACCACATCTAATTTCATCTAATAATTAAATAAGTGAAAGGAAAGATTCTCTAATTTTGTCAATTTAGTGGTTAAACCCACTTTCGCCGCCGCCACCTTTAATCTCTTCCTAACCCCTTTTCACTTATTGATGATTTTAGTTCTTTAATTTAAATTACAATAGAATAAAATATGATAGAATCCGAGATCTAGTGTCATGAACTCGGATTCATACTCATGCAGCTGAAGAATTGAAGGATCAAGCAAGGTTGTAGAGAGAGAAAGTAAAGAGAAGAAAGATAAGAAGATGATCCTCTGTATTAACCGGCTGAATCTCTAAAATGTACTGTGTTTAACTAATATAACCACTTTCACGGTGGTTAGTGGAGGGATCATGTGAAATGATAAAAATACCCCTACTCTTTATTCTACAGTATATACTAAACTACCCTTCTCTTAATGCTACCCCTCAAGCTCGTGGGTGAAAGGAATCAAACATACCAAACTTGGATAGGAGAAGGTGATGTTGAGTAGTAGATAATCCTTTGGTAGGAAGGTCGGCCAGCTGCTGAATAGAGGAAACATGCTGAGGAAATATGAGCCCAGACTTGATCTTTTTGCGTACAAGATGGTAATCTAACTCAATATTTTTAGCGCGTTCATGGAAAATAGGATTGTTAGCAATTTGGATCGATGCCTTATTATCACAGAACAAGAACACAGGTTGAGTAATGGTGAGTCCCAGTTCTTGTAACAACCCAATGATCCAAGTTACTTCAGTTGATGCTGCTGCCATACTCCTGTACTCTGCTTCTGCAGAGCTCTTGCTAACAGTATGTTGTTTCTTGGACTTCCAGGAAATGAATCCTTCTCCTAACTTGATAACATAACCAGTGACTGACCTCCTTGTGTTAGGATAAGAAGCCCAATCTGAATCACAGTAGGCAGTCAAACTGGTGACAGGTTCAACTGGCAGCAACATACCCAATCCAGAACACCCTTTGAGATACCTAACCAATCCAAAAACTGCCTCCAAATGTGATTGTTTAGGTTTTTGCATGAAATAACTCAAGCTCTGAACTGCAAAGCTAATATCTGGCCTGGTAATGGTAAGACAAAGAAGCTTCACAATCAATTGTTGATAAGCAGTGGCATCTTCAAGTTCTGGATCATTCGTATATCCCACATGAGTATCATACTTAGCAGTGGTCAACTTTTGATTTAGCTCCAAAGGTGTTCTAGTAGGTTTACATCCACTTAATCATACTTGAAAAATAAGCTCTAAAGCATATTTCCTTTGATTAAGCAATGTTCCCTTCTTTGATCTTATAACCTCAATTCCAAGAAAGTATCTCAAATCCCCCAGATCCTTCACTTTGAATTGATTATGTAAGATTATTTTTGCATTTTATATTCTATTAATGTGGAATGACTACCAGTAATGTATAAATCATCCACACATATGAGAATCACCATTAAACCATCTATTTGTCTCTTGGTAAACAAGGAATGATCAAATCCACTCTGTTTGTATCCACTCTCTATTAAGGCTTCAGTAAGCTTAATGTTCCATTGTCTAGAAGCTTGTTTGAGGCCATATAATGATTTAAGAAGTCTGCATACCTTGGTCTCCCCCTGATTGGTGAACCCTTGAGGCATACTCATGTAGACTTCCTGATATAAATTTCCGTGTAAGAAAGTATTGTTAACATCCATTTGGTATAGAGGCCACCCCTTGGAAGTGGCTATGTTGATAACAAGTCTCAGTGTCACCATTTTTGCAACTGGTGAGAATGTGTCATGATAGTCAAGTCCTTCCTTTTGGTTGTATCCTTTAGCAACCAAATGATCCTTAAACCTTTCTACTTCTCCATTTACTTTGTACTTGACTTTGTAGATCCATCAGGAACTAATAGCTTTCTTTCTTTTAGGCAATTCATTCATTTCCCAAGTCTTGTTGTCCTCTAGTACCTGTATTTCCTTATTCATGACTTCGACCCATCTGTCATCTTGAACTGTCTCCTTATAGAAGTTTGGTTCAATGCATGCTGAAAAAGCCCTCAAATAGAGTTGATATCTTATTGACAGATTCCCATAATATAGACATGTGGATAGTGGATAAAGACACTGATTAATAGTGTTCTTGGTTGTCACATGGTCTTTTAGCCAAATAGGAGGTTTTGATATTCTCCCTCCTTTTCTAACTTCATGAGATGCTTCCTGAACCTATGATTGCTGAAGGATGATTCTGATGGTTGTGAAGGGATCGGTGGTGGTTCTTCTAAATTGGCTTGTGAAGTATCTGCATCTTTTGGAGATGTCTCTTTTGGAACTGTGTCAATCTGTTCCTCATGAGTTTCTGTTAAATCTTTAGCATGTGTCTTTTGTTATTGAGTGCCATTATCAACAAGACTGCTTGTTGGTTCTTGTTCAATGCTTGGCTGGGTGGATTGTACCATCAATTCTCGTTGCTTTGGAAATAAATCAGTAGAATCCACCTTAGAATTTTTGAACAGAAACATATCTTCTCTAAAGCTAACATCCCTGCTAACTAGAAAGACCTTTCTTTCTAGATCATAAAGGATGTACCCCTTTTTGAGTTGTTGAATACCCTACCATTCACACATCTATTTGCTCTTGGACTAAATTTATCCCTTCTTGGAAGGTTGCTAGCATAAAAGAGGCAACCAAACACCCTAAGATGATTTATGTCAGGTGGCTTGTTGTATAGAAGCTCATGTGATGATCTTCCTTTTAAAACAAAAGTAGGCCATTTGTTAAGTAGGTACACAACAGTCTTAACACATTCCCCCCAAAATCTATTAGGAATTGAACTTTGGAACTTCAGAGCTCTAGCTACTTCTAGAATGCGTCTATGTTTTTTCTCTATCACCCTATTTTGTTGAGATGTGAAGAGACAAGTACTCTGATGAACAATTACTAATGAAGAAAATAGTTCATTGCAATTGGAGTTGAAGAATTCAGTGCCATTGTTAGATCTTAATGTCTTAACAGTTACTCCAAACTAATTTTGACCATTGAAAGGAATTCTTCAAGACAACTATTACTTCACTCTTTGATTGCAACAAACATATCCAAGTAAATCTACTGTAATCATCTACCACGGTAACAAACTATTGCTTCATGTCATGAGTAGGAACCCTATGAGGTTCCCATACATCTACATGAATAAGCTGCAAACTACTAACAATACTATTACTACTAGGTGGAAATTTGAGCCTAGACAAGTGGCATATATAATAGCTGTGCTGTACTCTGCAGTCCATTGAGTTCTTTAACTGTTGGATATGTTCTATTACTTTTGTTGAAGGATGCCCTAGTCTCATATGCCAAAAAACTAAACTATTTGTATTGTTGGTAACCATTGCTGCAATAGGCATTGATCTCCTCTGCAAAAGGTATAGCCACATGATTCCTTACCAATCCCCATCACCGTCTCGTTGTTAAAAGCCTGCAGCACGCAGAAGTCAGGGAACAACATTGCAACACAACATAGTTCCTTGATCAATTTTGAAACGGACAATAAGTTGATCTTGAAGTCAGGAACATGTAAAACATCCTTCAAAACTTGGTTGTCCAATATAGAAACATTTCATGTATGAGTTATTTGACACTTCTTCTGTGTTGGCACTTGCAGTCCATTATCATTGTGTGCACTACAATCCTTAACATCATTTATAATCTCCTTATGAAAGGTAATATGATGTGAGGCTCCTGAATCTAATATCCATTCACAGTCAAAAGCATTTGATAATAATGCAATTATACCTGCCATAAGTGAGTGACAATCGCATGTGTCTTGTTTGTTCAGAAGGTTCGACAGCTGCTTGTATTGATCCTCTGTGAAAAAATTCCATATGTGGACTGTGTGCTTGGTGCATTCTCCTTTTCTGTCGTAGCATTAGCATAAGGCCTGACTCCTTGTATTGATGCTTTATTCTTACTCTTGAAATTTGGAGGATATCCTATAATTTTGTAACAATTCTCCTTCAAGTGACCCTTATACTCACAAAAATCACAAATCAGGTATGGTCTTTTTTCCTTAAATCCCTGATTGAATGTTTGATTCCTTCCAGCCAGCATAGTCAAAGCATCATTGTTAGGCTCGCCTGCTCTAAGAGTTCTCTGACTCTCTTATTGTATGACCAAGGCATATGCTTGATTAATTGTCAAAATAGGTGTTTTGAGTAACACCTGACTTCTCACATGACTATAGCTTTCATTCAGACCAATTAAAATCTGTAAAAGTTTAGATTTATGAATTTCTCAATAAAAGGCCTCGTCTCCTCACAATCACATCCAGGTCCTGCTACTAACAAATCCATTTCATCCAATAGATCTTTTATTTTTGAGTAATAAGCAGTGACTGAATCAGTACCTTGAGTTAACGACCCTATCATCTTCCATAGTCGATAAGTCTGAGTTAGATTTAATTTATCAAATCGTTCCTTAAATTCTCCCCAAACTTTTGACGCATTTGATGCATAAATGATACAGGGTTGTAATTCCACTGCCACTATTTTTTCGATCCACGACAACACTACAGCGTTACATCTCTCCCAATGGTTTGCCAATTCACCTTTGAAGGAGTTTTTTACACAGGTTCCTTCTATGAAACCTAATTTATTTTTTACCAACAATGCCATTCGCATATATCAACTCTGCAGACCATAATTTTCTAGACCTGTGAGTTTTATGTCGATTAATGCTACACCAGGCGTGTCTGATTCTCTTAAGTACAAAAGATGATTGGTTCTCCCATGGAAGCAGCTTCAGCAATGGCTTCCTAATGGAATTTTGAAGAATTTTGTCCTAAATTTAGATCGATTGCTCTGATACCATGATAGAATCCGAGATCTAGTATCATGAACTCGGATTCATACTCATGCAGCTGAAGAATTGACGGATCAAGCAAGGTTGTAGAGAGAGAAAGTAGAGAGAAGGAAGATAAGAAGATGATCCTCTATATTAACCGAATGAATCTCTAAACGTACAATGTTTAATTAATATAACCACTTTCACGGTAGTTAGTGGAGGAAGCATGTGAAATGATAAAAATATCCCTTCTCTCTATTCTACACTATGCACTAAACTACCCTTCTCTTAATAAAACACATTCTGCAAAAACAATAGATACGTTTCTATCACGGCAACGTGACAAAAGCTTTTGCAGAACTCTATGACCCGTATAGTAATAATTTAGCAGAAGCCATGGCATTATTGCATGGTGTTAAGTTATGTAGTAACTCTGATTTTTTAAAAGTCCATATGAAATCTGATTCAATATTAACTGTCAACATGATTTATAGAAGGATGATACCTTCTTGGCAAATCAAACATATTATTGAGTAGATTTGGGAGGTAACAAGCTGGAGATTTCAAGTTTATATATACATTTAAAGAAGGCAACATGGTCGCAGATCAACTTACTAACCTGGGAGTAAACTCACAGAATTGTGCTATCTTTAATTAAGCTATTTCGTTGCCTAGAAAGGTTAGAGCTTCAATGAAGTTAGATCAAGATGGTTTACCAAATTTTCGATTCAGGCCCAGAAGAAATCACTTCGTTGTTAATGATGACATCACTTGATAGTGCATTGCTCAAATTGCTTATGACTAGATTGTATTAGTTCTGGTTGATATGAACTATCTAACTTGTAAGGAGGTGTCCTCCATTCTCAAAGAATTCTTTAGTGATAAACGGCAAACTAGACTGGATTCCACCAATCTACACTATGTAATTGAGGCCAAGGTTTATGTCCTCCTCCGTGTAATCGTCATTTTTGGAATATACAAATTAGAGTCCGGTCTAACTCCTCCACCCCTACGATGGAACTTTGTTTTTAAAAAAAAAGTAGATAAGTTTCTACCCATCGATGAGAAGTTCACCCAAGACAACAGCATATTGAACCAAATTTCATTGTGTTGTACTGTTGTTCGAAAATTGATAGCAGCACTGTATATATTTTTTGAAATCTAAGATTCGTTTCATTGATCTTAATCGTAACTATAGTGGCTCTGATACTAACAGTAAGATAATTAATTCGTAGTCATAACAGAGATTAAGACGCAATTATGCAATCAATCTAGAGTTAGAGTTTAAGGAAGCGTACCGTCAAACTCCATAGATTCAACAGCGACAACAAACTGCGATTAAGCCTGAGACCAACTTCCACGATCCACTAGGCACATTCTCTCACAGCCCAAAGAACTTGACTGATGGGACGTATACCGTTATCACATATTCAAGAGGCAGAATATGCTAGGGTCTTCTAATAGAAAGGGAAAGGGGGGTTGACCTCTATTTATTAAGAGTGCCTACCCATCGTACGCCAATTTTTATTGGGCCTCACTTATCCACATACATAATATTTAATATTATGCCTTTTATTTATCCATCACTTGGATCATATAATTATCCTTTCAGGCTATATAATCAATTAACGCAAGTCCAAATTTCAACCACTTTTACGCTGAGTGTCCATCGTATTAGTTATTTTCTTGCTTTCAAGTAGGTCTCCATTCTATTTTATATATGTGATATTAGTTCCTTTACATAATTATGATACCATTTAATATTTTAAAATAATTGATTTTATTGTTCACATTTTACTTGTGATGCTATAATTTTATAGCTACGGAAATCTCATATCATGTGTACTAGCTATCACAATTTTGTTTAAGAAAAATTCTTCAATACCTTCGTATCCAATCCGTTACGCCACATAAATTAAAAATATTTGATTAAGTAAATATGTAATATCTTATTAACCAGATTATGCTCCAAAAATTCATGGAAATTGACCATGAATAAATGGAAAGTTTGAAGCATTTTAGGAGAGCAAAGTAACCAAAGAAGGGCTCGAGATGGAGAGAGAGAGGGGCAAGCCTCCAGAAAGATCTGGAATAATATTTTGTCTTCTAAAGAAAGTTCTGGAAAAGCAATTCGTTTTTAATTTTCATCTTTCAGAAGCAACATTTTTAATGATCTTAATGACATCTCATAATGTTTTGTGATTATCTTTTCCTTAGCATGCTTTTTATGATTCGGAATAGGGTACCTATCGAATCCTTAGTATTAGCCAGTGCTTCTTTAATTTATTATGTTGAGGGCCCAGTCCCTCTTTGTTGGAAGTCAGAGAAAAAGCTCTTAGACTTTTGCTGGAATCCTATCTCGGCGATAATCACGTAGCAGTTTTGATATTGCCAAGAATCTTTTCTAATGAGCATACCGAATTGGATTGATTCTTTATGTTTTGTTCCGTCTGTTCCAGCAGCGCATCAACATTTTCTAACTAGCTTAAAACTCTATAATAATGTTTTGGAATTACATTTATATATAATTTGAAACTCCATGATAGTCTATCTCACATGGGCTCTATTTGTGAATTTTATCCGTTTGTTGGATATCAGAAGACCAGGCCAACTTTGATCCACCTAATGGCCTACATCTCTCTGCTGCAATCTGTACACAAATAGGCAGCTATATATATATGTATATATATATATATATATATATATATATATATATATATATATATATATATATATAAA
>MU744301.1:4508-20283 GCA_026770625.1 Nicotiana glauca | reverse complement strand
GGGGGGGGGGGGGAGAGAGTCCTTGGCAGTCCTGCCTTTCTGTCAAAAATACAATAAACATAGAAGAGAAAAATACGATATTTTTCTTGCTGGGCTGCAGTAAGTAGATCGAGAGGCCGTTCTGCCCCTTGTCCCCAAATATGGAGAATATGTTCTCATAAAATCTTGCTCCAATCTGACCTAACTGGCGAGCGATCCCAATTTGCGACATAGAACAAGACAATGCTTTTCAAAAAGTACTTTTAGAAAGAAGCTACTTTTTTCTGCTTCTCAAAAATTGCTTCTGCTGCTACTCAGAAGCACTTTTTTCCCTTCAAAAAGCTTGGCCAAATACCTTAACTTTGAAGAAAAAATACTTTTGACAAAAAAAATACTTTTGGACAAGAAAAAAGCTTGGCCAAACAGTCTATCAATGGTTTATAATAGATGTAGTTTGTTTTAAGAGATTTTACCTCCTATAGCATACTAATACACCCTATTTAGTGTAACTAAAATAATTTTTAAATATTATTACTTATAGCTATCTTTTTTATTTTATAGCAAAATAGGTATTTATTTATTCCTATCATTGAGGCATGAAATATACCAATTATGTTCTCTCTCTCTCTCTCTCTCTCTCTCTCTCTCTCTCTCTCTCTCTCTGTCTCTCTCTCACAGTAAGATTCTCAATCCTCTCTCTTCTTCATCAAATCAACAGAATCGGGGGCATCATTATCATGGTCGTCATCAGAATCGTCGTCGGTGTCATCATCCACTATTGGCTTATCCTATTAGGCGAATAGATCTAGCCATGGCTACGTCAGAGAAGATTTGATTTTCGAATTTTTGTTTTTCTCCATTTTTAGTTTTAATACTACAGTATTTTGCTTGGCCGAAAATGGCATCTCAGGCGAGCTTTCTTCTCTTCTTTGCTATTTTAGTCACATATAATGATGCAAATATTTTGTATGATTGTCCAAATATACTCAAATACATTGTATTTTTATATAAATACATTTTTGTCGATATTTATGTATTTCGAAGGTCTGTATTTTTTGAATATAGCCAAATATCCATTGTGTTTCGTGATTTTTTGTTGTTTGAATACAGTCGAATTGAATACGATGAATTGAATACAATGTATATTAGTGAATAATGAATATCTATGAATTGAATATAATGTATACAACCAAATTGAGTAGAACGGTATACACCATATTTTTTTTATTACCTCACTGTGTTTATAAATATAGTTGAACGAATACATGAAATATAACACCGTAGCAGCGAAATTTATGTAGAATTAATTTGTGGAGTTAAATTAGGAGTGATACACGCTAATTGATCCTCTTTCCGTTATTCAACAACTAGGCTCTCCTATTTTTAGGCGAATTTCGCTATTGTGTTCATTAAATACAATATACAGTAGCGCGAATACAGGGAATACCGTCGCACATCTGAACTCCCCTATTTTTTAGGCGAATTTCTCTATTGTATTCATGAATATAGTAGCGCGAATACAGCAAACATAGTCGCATAGCTGGACTCCCTATTTTTAGGCAAATTCTACTACTATATTCATTAATACAGTAAAGCGAATACATCCACGTAGCAACAAAATTTATGTAGAATTAATTTTGTTGAGTTAAATTAGGAGTGATACACGATAATTGATCCTCTTTTCGTTATTAAACAACTGAATTCCTATTTTTAGGTAAATTCTGCTACCATATTCATGAATACAGTAACATGGAAATAGCTAATCTAGTCTCACAACTAGATTCTCCTATTTTTTAGGCAAATTCCGCTACAGTGTCCGATCCGACGACAATGGACGGTTCTAAGCCGTCCAATCCACCTGTCAAATCGCCAAATAAGTGCCTTAACTAGGCGCACCCCCCCCCCCCCCCCAAAACTAGTTTTTCCAAACGCTTCCCCGGCTGCTACGAATCAAAGGAAAGGTGAGGCGGTCACTGTAGCACGCAGTCATCTGAGAGCTTCAAAAAATTCCAAAATTAATTCTGGAACAAAAAAGGTTATTCCTCTCCATGGAGATTTTTCTCCATCACAAAACGCACATCCTCACAAATATTAGCCATTTCTACCGTGGAAATCAATGTCAACGATCGTCTGCAAAATGCCAACAACATAGAACTAGCTAGAGATGGAGTTCCAGCCGGCCAATCTGGGAATGCAGGGTACCAAAATGCTCGCAGTAATGAGGATATCAATTTAGAACCTTCAATTTTGTATGGGTATCAATCTACTGATTCAATTCTGAAATCATTGAACCTAGGCACTCAAAATTCATCAGAGGTTAAAAAAGGCGACAACCTTCAATCTGGACAAATTGAACCTCAACCATTGATTGGAAACCTTTCTCCACCTTCTAAGGAACAGGTAAGCACAGTTTCAGCTCATTCTACAAAGACAATTGATCAGATTGATCAATTGAAAAGCCCAGTCCTGCATTATTTGGCCGGACAGGAAGTTTCGGTGAACCAATTGCTTCAAAACCAATATCAAACTACTCCTGGTATCAGGAGATTGATCCCCAAGCTTCAAATCCAATTTTACAAGGACTAATTCCCTCGAATATCCAATTTGGTGACTCTGCAGTCACTGAACTGTCAGGTGCTCGACCAAATATCAAAGACACCCTATGGTGCTCTAATGGGAATCCAATATGGACTACAAATTTCTCATGATCATCAGAAAGGTACTCGTCAAGAGAATTCCCATGCTCCAACTCAAAAAATCAAGGATCAATCACTTTCTCTAGACAGACAAAAGGCTGCCAATCAGAAGGTTGCTCTTACTTCTACTGATAGCAATGCAATAATTGATAAAGGTGATGCCTTAACAGCCAATCCCAATGTCAATACTCTTCCCTCAACTACTACTCCCTCAACTATGAAACCAACAGTAATCAATGAACCAGCAACCATTCAGTTGCCTCAGAATCAATCTAACCCAAATTCCACTCCCAATGTTAATGCCACACCCAAGATATCAGCCAACTTTGATAGGCCTACCAATACCAAAAAACCTAAAAACCTCCTGCAACAAATAATCATCCATCCACCCAGCCTGTCAAATAGGTTCTGCCAATTACTAATCCCAATCCATAGCTTAGCAACTCTTCCAATCAAAACAAACCTGCAGGTAACTCACCACCACCACCTCCTACTGTTACCCATTCCTATGTCACAAGACTCAGAGCTAGGCATGAAGCAGAGATCAAACCAATAGCATTTACCCCTCCAAAGATAACTACCAAACAAGGTCAACCTGCAGTAATTTTCAAAAGGGAAGACTACATGGTAAAATTTGCAGATAGGTGTAAGTTCACAGTAGTAGGCAAGTTTTCCAACACCATGCCTAGAATGGAAATCATCAGAAAGAGCTTTATTGCTCAGACTGAACTCAGAATACCCGTCAAGATAGCCCATTTCAATTCTAGGACTGTCTATATTGATCTGGAAAATGAGTATGATCATTTCACTATCTGGGGTAAGCAGCACATGTATATCCAAGGCTAGTTAATGAAACTGGAAGCATGGTCCCCAACATTCAAGCCAAATGAAAGTTCTCCCATTTGCCAATATGGGTGGTGATCCCAGAATTGCCATGGCATTTGTACTACATGGAAATTCTCACACCTCTGTTGTCTCCTATAGGCAAAGCCTTATACTTGGATCTGGCTTCTTTCCAGAAAATAACGGGAAGTGTGGCTAAGGTCAAGATTCAAATTGATTTAACCAAGGAGAGACCCCATCATGTCTGGCTTAGATATGATGAGAAACAGGATGAGAATGGAGATGGAGAATGGTTGGAAGTCCAGTATGATAGCTTGCCAACCTATTGCACTCATTGCATACATTTAGGCCACTCTGAATACAAATGTAAAATCAGGCTGAAAGATGAGGATAAAAAGAAGAGAAAGGAGGAAGAACAAAAAGTTTCAGGTAATCCACACAATGCAGCCAAAGGTACATCCAACGGAATGCAGCAAACTATACAAGAGGGAAGACCAAAAACTCGTGAACAGAACCAAAACAAAAATCCAAAGGCATTACAATATCAAAAAGCAACAGAGCACCAAAACTCAGTCTAACAAACAACAGAGAAAGAATGCCAGACTCAGAAAAGGAAGAACTTCAAAGCTAACACTCATCCCAAGAGGTAACAACAGGTTTACATGCCAAAACAACCAGAGGATTAACAACAGAAGGTTGCTCCAAATGACATTCATTAGCAGACAACCCAAACTCCAGTACATTCAGGTATACCTGCTATCAATCCTCCAGCTCAACTGGAGATGAGTGTAGATCCTGTTGCCCAGGATCATCCCATTCCCTCTATTCCCCCATCTAGTTCTATTGATTGTGGTGTTAATGGAGGAATGGAGACTTGTCAGGGGAAACTTAGTGATAGCCAGGGAAGGGTTTCAAATGGGGAAGGGTTTCCTCATATTTTACATGAGTGTGCTAATGCACAATTGGCTGACTATAGGATTGACCAACAAACCACTGCTACCACACTCCCCAATTCAGACACATAGCAAATTGATCAATATGACAGTGTGACTGTGGAGGAAGACTCTGAGTCCTTAAGCTCTGAAGAGAATCCATCTGCACAAATGAAAGCTCTCCTTAAAGGAAAAGCCAAAGTTGCTGCTGATTTTCAGGTTCAGACTCAGAAATCAAAAAATAAACCTACCCCAAAAAAGAGGAAGGCTATGAGAAACAAAAATGCAGGAATCAGTTTAAATGAGCCCCCTGACGATTCCCAGTTTTTGAGCCCTTAATGTCTGGAAAAATTCAGAGTTGATCCTACTGATTACCCTGGTTATAGACACTCAGTCATAGCCAATTCCTCACTTTCACAACCTCTCTTAACCAATAAAGAACTGAGCTCTGATGGCAATGAAACAGATATGCCCACCAATGATAAACCTTCCAAATCCAAACCTCATAAATTCACCATTTTTTCCCCAAGCACTCCCTGAAAAAACCACCTCTTAAATCCCTTAGATATGGTCATGGAGGAACCCCCCCTCAACAGATACACTCCACAACAGGATGAGTATAGACCAATTGAGTTTGAGGATGAAAGTGCTGGAAATCATGATGATGATATTGCCTCTAGTGATGATGATCATGAAAAAGAAGAACATTGTGAGCTCCTAATTGCTGTAGTTAATGGAGAACCAAATAAGGAAACTGTTGCATTTTCCAGAAAAAGTCCCACTCCAAGGCTTACCAGAAATAGGGCTGCTAGAATCAGAAGTAGCAGCATCCCACCAAAACACAACTCAAAACCCTCTTTCCAATGATTAGTACAATCATTTGGAATACAAGAGGCATCAGGACCTCTGGAGCCATTGAAAGGCTCAAACTCCTTAAACAAATACATAACCTCTCTTTCATAGTTGTCCTTGAATCTATCCTAGACAATTCTCACCTCAATTACTTTAAAATCCAACTTTCAATGCATCAAGCTGCTGCTAATGTTATTTTGGGATAAGGAATTCAATGCCAAGGTTTTAGATCATGATGAACAACAATTGTAACTAGAAATGAAGCATGTTGAAAATGGCAATCTGTTCCACCTAACACTCATTTATGCAAAGTGTAAGCCAATTCTTAGAAGACCTTTATGGGAAGTCCTTAGACACAAATCAACTACCTGTAATGTGCCATGGTGTGTCATTGGAGATTTCAATGTCATTGCCTTTATAGAAGAAAAGATTAGTGGCATTCCATACCAAATGTCCAAAAGCCTTGATTTTCTGAGCATAATAGAGGATTGTGGACTTACGGATCTGGGATTCTATGGATCTAAAGTCACATGGTCCAATGGAAGGGGCAATGTGCTATTATATGGAAAAGATTGGACAGGTGATTAGCCAATGATTTATGGCTAGAAGCCTTTCCTGCTGCCATAATTACTCATTTAGCTTTAGTAGGATCTGATCACAACCCCCTACTATTGGAACTTCATACAAGACAGGATAATGGTAAAAAGTACTTCAAATTTCTCAGCTGTTGGGTGGATAACCAAAGTTTTCTACCACTGGTTTTAGAAATATGGAACAGAGAAGTCAGAGGTAATCCTATGTGGGTGTTTCACCAAAAGTTGAAATCTCTGAGCTATGCCCTAAGCCTTTGGTCCAGACAACAATATGGGGATATCTTCCATAAAACCAAAGAGTATGAATAAAAGGTGAAGGATGCAGAGCTGATCTGGGCCCAAACAAATAATGATGCTGACAGAATATCTCTCAATGAGATCAAGCTTCAGTATGTTAGACATTTGAAGGTTGAGCAAGATGTTCTAAAACAGAAAACCCAACTGCAATGGTATAAAGAAAGGGATGCCAATTCTAGATACTTCCACAGCTTAATCAGTGGAAGAAGAAGGAAATTATACATCCACAAAATCAAAAATAAGAAGATGAGTGGTTTCAGGGTGATGAAAACATTAGAAAGGCTGCATGTGATTACTTTCAACACCTTTTCACAGATCCTGGCTCAGTTATTAGAGAAGACTTGCTGTCCATTATTCCAACCATGATAACTACTAAATACAATGCCATACTCACCAGAGACCCATCTGTGTCAGAGCTCAAGGACATTGTATTCTCCATGAATCCTATTAGGGCAACAGGACCTGATGGTATGAATGGGAAGTTTTACCAAGCCTGCTGGGAAGTGATCAAGGAAGACTTACTCAAGGTGGTGCTAGTATTTTTTAGAGGCAGTCCAATGCCCAGATATATGACCAATGCATGCCTTGTTCTCCTGCCCAAATTTGAATTCCCTAACAGTCTCATAGAATTTAGGCCAATCAGTCTTAGCAATTTCATCAACAAGATCATTTCCAAGGTTATCGATTCAAGACTTGGCCCTATCCTTCCAAATATTATCTCTGCAAATCAATCAGGCTTTGTTAAGGGTAGAAACATTTCTGAAAACATTATGCTTGCACAAGAAATAATGCATGGTATCAAGAAGCCAACTGTGGGATCAAATGTGGTCATCAAGCTTGACATGGCTAAGGCTTATGACAGAGTCTCCTAGAGTTTTACCTGCATTATACTCAGGAGAATGGGTTTCAGTGAAATGATCATTGACATGATATGGAGAACAATGTCCAATAACTGGTATTCAATCATAGTTAATGGCACCAGATGTGGCTTTTTCCAGTATACAAGAGGCCTCAAACAGGGTGATCCATTTGCTCCTTCTCTATTCATCATATGAGCTGAACTCCTATCCAGAATGTTCAACTTGCTGAATCATGATCAGCTATTTCATGGATTCTATATGTAGAAAAGAGGACCTCAAATTAACCACTTAAGTTTTGTTGATGATATCATCATCTTTACTTCTGGCAGAAGAACATCCCTGAGAAAAATCATGTGGATTCTTAGCAATTATGAGAGCACATTTGGCCAACTCATTAATAGGCACAAGAGTCATTTCATGACTGCTCCATGTGTTTTGCCAAGTGCAGTCAGAAGAATTCAAAGGGAGACAGGATTCTCTGGGAAAGATTCACCTCTCACATACCTAGTATGCCCTCTGTACACAGGTAGAATCAGAATTATGTACTTCAATGGCCTTATCTCTAAGGTTCTAGGAAGAATCAAAGGCTGGCATGGCAAAATGCTTTCTTTGGAGGCAGGGCAACCTTGATGAAATATGTCCTCCAATCCCTACCAATTCATCTCCTCTCAGCCGTGTCCCCTCCTAAGACTGTCATGAAGCAAATTGAAAGTTTGACAGCCAATTTTTTCTGGGGAATGGATAAGGACAAACACAAGTATCATTGGGCATCATGGTCCAAACTATCTTTCCCCCCAAATAAAGGTGATTTGGGTTTCAGAACCATTCAAGACTCTTTCAAAGCCATGGAATTCAATCAATGGTGGTATTTCAGAACAGAAACTCCCTTTGGAGTTCATTCCTAAAAGCAAAGTACTGTCAAAGATCAAATCCAATATCTAAGAAATGGAATTCAGTCCAGTCACAAGCATGGAAAAGAATGATGGTCAATAAGAAAGAAGCAAAAAAAGTAATCCAATAGAGGCTCCATAATGGGAAATGCAGTTTCTGGTGGGACAATTGGCTTGGTTCTAGGCCACTTGCACTCAGCAGAACTGAAAGGGGCAGACCTGGCAACACATCAGTGTCCAATTTCTGGAATGAAGGTCAATGGGATCTCCAAAAGCTCAATGGAACTGCACCAGCTCACAAAATATCAGAGATCATGCAGACATCCATATGTTACAACCCTGATCTCCCTGATAAACCTATCTGGACGCCTACTGTCAGGGGTAAGTTCTCATGTACCTCTGCATGGGATCTCATCAGAAAGAAAAAACCACAAAGCTTCACAAATAGGAGGATCTTACATAAGAAAATTCTTTTTAAGTGGTCCTTTTGTTTGTGGAGAGCCCTTAGAAACAAACTCCCAACTGATGACAGAGTGCAAATATTTAGTGGTCCAACTGTCACCAGGTGTGTATGCTGGTGTATGCATGCTTTGGAAATAGTGGAACACCTAGGATCATATGGAAAAAATTGGGGGCCATGTGGGCATCCAAACCGAGAACCTGCCTTTGAGGTTGCTCCTTATGAAGTGGTGGATGATGAGGGCCTGTAATTCAATGCAAAATCTCATTCTAGATACCCTCTCCACCATCATCTATTGGAATTTGTGTAAAAATAGATGTAGTGCCAAGTATGGAGCAAAAAATACCTCCCTAACTAGGGTACTTTACTCCATAAACTCAGACATTAACCTACTCCTAAGGTCTAATTTCCCTGAAATTCAATGGCCTTTCAACTGGGGGGAACTCTACCCCTTCATTGAAAACATTCAGCATCACACTACCATAACCCAAGTCAAATGGATTAAACCATACACAGGCTTTGTAAAGGTCAATTCAGATGGAAGTGCTATGAAAAATCCTGGAAAGATTGGAGGAGGTGTCATCATTAGAGATCAACACGGACACTTCATTCATGCAATGTCCTTTCCTTTGGGGGAGAGTACCAACAATTATGCTAAAACTAAAGTAGCCAGGATAGGAGTTCAATTGTGCTTAGACAATGGAATTCCCAGAGTTCATTTAGAAGAAGATTCTGCACTACTTGTTAGGTGGCTGACAGAGGATAATGATTCTCCATGGATTTTGAAAGAAAAGATTTCCCACCTAAGGCTTCTGTGCTCTCAATTTTAGGGACTCATAGCTTCTCATGTGTATAGAGAAGAAAACTGCCCCGCTGAGTTCCTCTCAAAACTCAGCCATGACCTCAACATTCTAACAAAGTTCACCACTGCTTCCTCTCTCCCAACCCACATCAGAGGCCAAGTTCTATATGACCAATTGGGTACCCCAGCTTTCAGGCACAAGAAAACCAACATGCTGATAGTATCCTATCAAAATGCAAGCTCCTCTTCAACATCTAATGGTTATGGTTGAAACATCATCAAAGAAGGGGTCCCAGTTATCAGTCCAAATGAAATACCTCATGCACCAGTTTTGGAATCAACCATCTCCGACTTATCTACTAATTCTGTATGCTTTTTTGCAGGTTCCATTCCCTTATGAACCTCACATTCCTTTGTGGCTATTTCAGGGTGTGGTATTAGCATACATGCTCATCCTCTTGAAATCACAACATAGGAATGAAGTAGGATATACAAGTAAAGAGGAAATGACTCACTTGGAAACCTACCATCTGAGGCACAACACAACACACACATACACACAGACCCAGTCTCATAAAGGAACACCCCAATTCTTCTCCATTCACCACCCAAGACCACCAGATATAACCGTATACCCATATTCCGTTGACCAAACAGATAGAAGCAACCCAGAAGATATGCAACCCCCTCTTAAACACAACAGTTCTAAAAAACTGAGCAGAAATGCTTCTTTTTCCACTAATACTATTTTCTATTTTGCAGGTTTGTCCCCTTCATCCTTTCCCTTTCAAATGGTATACTTTATGGGGGTGGTATTAGCATTTTTCATGCTCATTCTCTTGGAAACATACCACTTGACTCCCCATCATTAGCCCCAAAGAAGAAGCATCACACAGTTGCAGCAGAAATTGCAGAAACTACAGAAAGTTGCAGATCCACCTGCAGAAACTGCAAAATTTTCTAAAAACTTAGGAGCAGCTCCCTCTTTTGTCACCCAACTGGTATGGATTCTAGGAATGGTATTAACATCCCTAATTTTCAATCTCCTAGAACCAAACTAGTTGATAATCAATCACCATCCTCACAGAAATACCATTACACAGTTGCATCGGCAACAACAAACAACACCCTCTGATATTGCAGAAACTACAGGAAATCCTTTACCTTTTTTTGTATCTTGCATCGGCCCACTCCTCTCATTCACATCTCACCCTCAACCCAAAGAACCACAACAACCAAAGTGTCATCATCAGTACTGCAAGTTCCTCTATACCTGCAGTCATGGTTCTTTATTTAAAGATTCTTCCACCATGAGCACCTATACAGCTGAGTGCAGTCAACATAAGAACCTACACTCAGCTTTTGTGTATAGATTAGGGATCCCAATTTCTCCCCTTTCCCCAGACTCATCTCCAGAATCCACAAGAATTTGGAGATTGAGCCCCCTTTTACTAACAGGTTTTTTTGTATTTTGTAGGTTCAGGGAGCTCACTTGATCAATTGGTACATTTTTAGTCAGTGGTATCAGCAATTCCAATGCTCATTCTGCTGAAACTATATCAGTTGAGCCAAGTATCTCCTTTCATCTACACACACGCATACTTGCAGATCCAACAACCACAGCTATAGACCAATACTATCACCCAGTTAACCCAACAAAAATAACTGTGCACATAAAAGGAGCACCCTTATCCATCAAATGCTCTACCATGCTCAGAACTCACAGAGTGGATTTTTACATCAGGAAAAGGCTCAATTTTTGGTCCACTCTCTTCTGTCAAATATACCTGGCAGCAGAAGCACAGCTCATCTCCACTTGGAGAATTTTTGTCAACTATCTTCCATTCGGCTTTCCTTGCCCCCAATGTCAAAGCTAAGTAAAAGATAGTCCCTCTCTTTGATGTGGTTTATGTACCACCCTTCATAGAATCTTTCTACATGTGCAATGTATGTAGTACATGTTGTACATGAAAGAAAACATTACTATCCTTTTGCTTAGCTCACATAGGTTTACTTATGCTTTTATGTATAGTTGACCTAGGCTTACCAAAAATATATTTTGTACGACCATTTGGCTATCATTGTTGGATAGACAATTGGTTCCTCCTTATAGGTCTAACATACCATAGTGTTCAGGTGCCACTTGGTTTCCATATGTGGATGACCAAGTGCACTTTCATTTTATCTGTGGAGGTAAGGTTCAGGCCCCCCTCCACTTTTGTTGTACTATATGATTTATCTATAAAAATCGGCCCTAGGCACAATGCCTAGTGGATTCACTTTAAAAAAAGGTACTAAAAAAAGGTCAACAATTGTATATGGTCCCTTGAATGTTGGTCAGTGGCACGAATCTTTTCTTTTAATTGTTTCAATCTGGTTCCATACTAGTTTTGGTTGCTGTTAATTGATTAGTTTGTTCGTTGTTGGCTAATAGATGTTAATCCAAAAATCAAACTTGAATTTAGGATTTATGATTGAATTTGCTTAGCTCGTTAGTTGACCATGGTTGTTTGGTTAGTTAACAGGGCTGGGGGTAGGGTAATAATTCCAGGGTTAACACAGGGGCAATAAGGGTAGTTTACTTAGGAAATCTGATAACAACAGGATTTAGAAGTCACTAGAAGCACCTAGAAGGGGTTATAATTGGTATTTTGAAAACATGGTGGTGTAACTTGAAAAACAAGTCAACTCTCTAGGGACATTTAAGCAAAAAACTAAAATTAAAAAAGGATTGAAAATGCAAAATAAAAATCTGAGGGCTGCCTCTCCCTTTTACCTATAAAAGATAACGCCCTCTGCCTTAAGAAACAAGTTCGGAGAATCTAAAAAATACCCCCCCCCCACTTTCCACAATTTTTCATTAGTTAAAATTTGAATTTCAAATTGAAAAACTCCTTTAGATCCTAGATCAAAACTCCAGAAAAACCAAAAAAAAAAAATTAGTAAAACTCCAGAAAACTAAAAAATATTGTTTCATTGAAGATCCCTTGAGATCAAGCTCGAATTTCAGCTTTGGATCAAGCATTCGATTCATAGGAGGTCAAAAATGAGTGGAACATTTTCAGTTTTCAAATTCAGAGGGATTTTGGGCCAATTTTGAGTTTGTTTGGTTTCATCTGATCTGCATTGGTTGATTTGCTACTATTTGGACCTTTTACAAATTGTTCTGGAGTGTTCTAACATAATTTGGGGTTGAAATGAACCTGTGGATGCTGGTTGTACCACTGTTTACTGCTGCTGTTACACCTCATTTTTCGCTACTACACCCTTGGGAAGGGTATAATAAAAGGAGTTTTTCCAATTGATGGACAATCGAAACGGGATTCGTTTATTAAGAGATTCAGAGTCGCCACTTGGGAGATTTACGGTGTCCTAAGTCACCGGTTTAAATCCTGAATCGAGGAAAGGGTTTGACTCTGTATTACAGTCGCGAACCAGAAATCCGGGTAAGGAATTCTGTTAACTCGGGAGAAGAGTTTAGGCACTCCCAAGTTTCGTGGTTCTAGCACGGTCGCTCAACTGCTATATTTGGCTAAAATCTGATTATAATACATGTTATCCTATTGTGCGATTTTAAATTTACTTACCGCTTTCAATCAAATTTTTAGAAAGTGAACGTCGCTTAAAAATATATTTTTGGATCATGTCATATGAAATGTACCCGGATCCTCGACATATTCTTATTCAACATTTTGGGATTAAGATTTGGGTTGCATGAAATGCATACCCGTATTTAGGAAAGTAAAATTATTAAAAGTGTGCCTAAGAGTGACTAACGGGTTATTATCTTTGCGGAGGGCCGTGAAATTCGCTAAACGGCACGCCCCGAATTCTAAGTATTTTAATATAAACATTTAATGAGGGCCCCGCAATTTATGCATTTTGTTTGGCGAGGCTCATCTTATCTTATTATATAAAGTCCATCCTAAAGCAAACTATAATTTTCTATTGGGTTTGTCTCTAAAGAGCCTTAGTTAATTAATGTTATAAAATCCGGGCCTCAAGTTCAAGTCAGATTCAAACAAAAGGAGAAACATTTTAATTTGAACCTGCTACTTAACTAGAAAACCCAAATTCATATTTTAAAATTATTTACTACCATGAACATCTAGAATTTTAATGATCAAATTAAACCGACAACATGTTAACTCCTGAAACGGCCATGGGGAGAAAAAGTCCATTCTTAACTTTGTACCAGCCCCAAACAAAACAATTGAACTAGGTTCTAGGCCCATACATGTACCAGCCTATTCCTAATTAGATAAATCAGGCGAGGTTTTAGGTAATGTGTATGACTGGGCCAAATCAGGCCCAAAAGCATGGCCCAGGCAGTCCAAGAGTTATTTTGAATCAAGTTGGAATTGTGCTACTATGTAGCTGATTTGAGATGCAACTGATGAGCTAATGACAAGACTTAAATTCTGATTTGTACAAAAACATGAATTAGAGTTGAAGAAAACATTGAAGTAAAGACCTTGGAGATAATTTCACAAACAACTACTTGGCCTGAAATACACTACTTAATTAACTAAAACAGACGGATCATTCATTCTCTGAAGTTGTGCAGACTTAGTATATACAAGTGCAAGTTTCCTGGTTCAAAACAAATATGCCTACTCATATTAACACATTGAAGAAGTTCGATGTTCTCAATTGATTGTTAAGACTGCGAGGACACTAATTCTACTAATATTTTAGTATAAAAGATGATGACAAGGTCCAGTTCAGTTCAATAATATTTGAATTGTAGTTCTTACAAAACAGGCTCATATTCTGGTATGCAGCTATTGAAGACCTAAAAATGAATTACTCACGATCCAAAAATCCCATGACACCAATTTAGATCTAACTCTTACATGCAGCGTCCAGGTATTAGGAAAAGGACTTACAGCTAATCCAAAATATATTTAAACAATCTTAAAACAGTCTAGTTCAGTTCAATTTATACAGCCCAGGTTCATGTGCATACAAATTAGAATCAAACCAGTATTAAACAAATTACATCTAATCATGTAATTGAGGCGTAACAATCTAGGAAAGCATAGTTCAGGGATCAAATACACAAGCATCTTTCATTTCATTTCCACTTCAAAGCTACATCAAACCAAGTTCATATGTGTACCTAGAATTAAACCAAATGAATGAAGAAGGAAGGGTTAGCAAGCAGATTTGACAAACAACAATCACAACCAGCAACATCATGAGTAATATTCTAACCAAACAGCCTCTCAAAAACCCAGGAATAAACTATAGAAGTACAACACCCAATTAAAGACCCAAAACAGCTCAATTGAACCCACAATCAGTTGAAATTAAACCAGGAGCACTTTGAAAATTTCTATAATCAGGTCTAGAACTAGAAGATGCAAAGCAATCACCACAACTTGGAATGCAACCCAAAAAGCTCAATAGAACAGTGTTGTTTATTTTGAGTTTTTTGTTTTTTTTTGGTTTTTGGTTTTTGAAGATCTAGATCTAGAATATTTGAATTATTTTGAGTTTTTTTTAATTTTTATTTTGCATTTTCAATCCTTTTTTAATTTTCGTTTTTTGCTTAAATGTCCCTAGAGAGTTGACTTGTTTTCCAAGTTACACCACTATGATTTCAAAATACCAATTACAACCCCTTCTAGGTACTTCTAGTGACTTCCAAATTCAGTTGTTATCAGATTCCCTAAGTAAACTACCCTTATTGCCCCTGTGTTAACCCTGGAATTATTACCCTACACCTAGCGCTATTAACTAACCAAACAACCATGGTCAACTAAGGAGTTAAGAAAATTCAATCACAAATCCTAAATTCAAGTAACTACTGATTTTCGGATTAACATCTATTAGCCAACAACGAACAAACTAATCAATTAACAACAACCAAAACTAGTATGGAACCAGATTGAAACAATTAAAAGAAAAGATTCGTGTCACTGACCAACACCCAAGGGACCATGTATTAAAAATCAAACACACAAAATGTGAATCAAATGAAATTTTGAGAATTGACAGCTTGAATTTAATTTAACCTATCAGTTAACAAATGAAATTTAGGGAACAAGAATCAAACCCTAGATTAACTAACAGAAAAACGATACAAAGCTAACGAAACAAAATCACAGAATTAGCAAATAGAAGAAAAAAAAACATAGACAAAAATGGAATGCACTTACTGATTATGGATTCCATATGATTGATTTTCGAGCTTGATTTTCAGTTAATGTTATTTGTCTATTTTGTCAGAAATAGACATATATCATTAATTAAAAATCACTCGACTACTCGAAACTTCCCAAAACAGGTTGAGCCTTGAACCCTAGATCTGAAATTCATGGAGCTTCACTTGGATTTAAGGGGTTTTGGCTTAGGATTCAGGATGAGGGGGTCAAGGAGGCTATAGGGTGCGATTTTGGTCGAATTTGGCAAAGGTAGGGTTTTGCCGGAATCTTTGATCCAAGATTCAAGGTGATTGGCTAGGATTTGGGGAAAACTAACCATGGATTTGGAGAGGGGAGAATGAAGTGGTTCAGGGGTGTAAATTTGGGGTGATTTGAATGCCGGCCGGCGCCGTAGGCAATTT
>MU744299.1:96488-124098 GCA_026770625.1 Nicotiana glauca | reverse complement strand
AAGATTGATGCATGAGGTACACCGAAGCCGAGTATGCTCGACCCCGAAATAGTATCGTTATGAATTTGTAACAGATTGAGCTACATTCCTGCCACGTCCCCTAGATGATGGTGCAAATCCCGAAATAAGATTGTACGATTCCGTACTAGGTGGTTAGACAGTTGTATCAAGAATACTTCCTACTGTAAATAGAAATATACATTATTTAGAGTTCCTCTATGATATAAAGAGGATCCCAATCATTTGTAACATCATCTCATCATTGACAAGAATATACTATCCTGCTTTTCTTTCTTACTTTTCGTCAGAATTATCCGTTACATTTATTGTTCTTACTTTATTGCGCTTAATTCATCTCGAGGTCACTATTGCTTAGTAACAATGGTTCGATTCACTTGTTTCTCTTATTTCTACTTTATATTTCTTAATTATTACTCCCTCCGTTTCATATTAAATGATATACTTTCCATTTTAGTCTGTTCCAAAATAAATAACAAATTTCCAAATTTGAAAATAATTCAATTTTAAACTCCTCATTTTACCCATTTTACTCCTAATGAAAAGCTCTTATAACCACACAAAAGTCATGGCCCCACAAAAGCTTTACCACTTAAGCTTTTAAGACCACAAATTTCAAAAGTCTTTCTTTTTTTCCTTAAACTCCATGTCGAGTCAAACTACCTTATTTAATTTGAAACGGATGGAGTAATTAGTATTGAACTGAATCACATATCTTTAAAATCACAAATCAAATTTAATTGTTACTCGTATCTTTCGAGGTAAATATAGCTAAATGAAAATATATATGTATTGATACTGTTGTTGGTATTATAGGTTTGAGGGGAATTAATACCAACTCATTTCTTCATTACTAGTTTACTACTATAGTTTTATGTTACTTCTAGGGGTGTGCATTCGATTTATCGATTCGATTTTGACTCTTATCGATAATTACTTATCGATTATCGATTTTGTGCATATGCTTATCGTTATCGTTTCAATAAGGTTTCGATTTTTTCAATTTCGATTTATTAATTTTTGGGGCTTATCGATTCGGTTATCGATTACACCAATAAGAAAATTTGCGGGATTCCACGGAAAGTATATCGCTATAAACACGTATAACTAATATGGACAAAAAGAAGCTAAAATAAGACGAACACCATTTATAACATAAAAATTGTGTCAACAGACATATGCAACGAAACTAAAGTAAGGGATCAAATATATGCCACCAACACTCCAACGGTATTAAAAATAAAATAAAAATACATTATCACTGCTAATTCTATTTTCCATTAATTTGAACTTCATTCCCTTCAACTTTAAATATGATCATTCCTTGAATGTGGTAGATGAAATAATTAGGAGTGTGCATTCGATTTATCGATTCAATTTTGACCCTTATCGATAATTACTTATCGATTATCGATTTGTACATATGTTTATCGTTATCGTTTCAATAAGGTTTCGATTTTTTTGATTTCGTTTATCGATGAACCGATAACAAATAATCGATTCGATTTATCGATAAATCGATTCGAATGCACACCCCTAGTTATTTCTATATTTTCGCAGGTGGGGGTGGGATGGGGGAGTGGTATCTCATTTCTTTAACATGGAATTATAGTTAAAGAATACAAATAATAGAGACAAGAATGAAAAACAGGTGGAAGATCAACATGTTGTAAATAAAGTATTCTTATTTAGCTTTGTAGTCATCTAGATGACAACACCTTCTCGTGCCACCTAACTCGTCGGTATGCACTTCCGTTTCAATTTATCTGTCGGTGAAAATTTATCAGCCGATTGTATCTTCTCCACTTCCGGCACCGTCGAAAACAAACACCTAAACATGACGTAAACAACATCATTGAAGCAATTAAATAGCCCAAAGCATTTCTCCTTCACCTTCTCTGAGAAACTCCGATCAGCCTCCGGTATCGCCATTGCTGAAGGTACGCCCACGCCGCGTGCTGTAACAACGGGTCCTTCATCGGAATCTCTCGCCAGCTACCTTTCCTTCCATTCGTCGGCGACAAAATCGCCGGCGGAGACGCCGGCAACAGGTCCTTAAGGCTCGTGTATGTTAAGGACTCGATAGTAACCATCTCTATGTCGGAAAAAATGAACTGGAGAATGCCTCTGTGTATAAGTGGAGGATCATACATGTACTTAATTAAAGTACTTTCCATATTAGCAAGAGATTATGATTTCCATACAAATCACAATTTTAATATGGAAAGAACTTAGTGATATGTGAGGAGAATTGTCACGACCCAAACCCGGTCGTGATGGCGCCCAACCCTAAAGTTAGGCAAGCCTGACCAACAGTCGCCCCCAATTCAACAATAAATCTCAAAACCGACAATTTAAGGAGGATATAATAGTTTTAGAATAATAATCCAATATTTATAGAAGAATAATACTGAGAATTACGAAGTCTGATAAAAATATTCCCAAAAGATCTGGGGTCACGAGTCTAAAGTCTCTAAAATAAACTGGATAACAATATCTGAACGAAAATACACAAGTCTAGGGATGTATATATAAATAAAACTGAAATAGGAAGAGTAGTTAGGTCCTGCGAACGTCAAGAAGCTACCTCAACAACTCGGATAAGCTCTGGAGACAACGACTGCTCAGCTAAGCCTCCGGTGCACCTGAATCTGCACACAAGGTGTAGGGAGTAGGGGTGAGTACTACCAACTCAGTGATTAATAAGCATATAAAATGTCTGAAGATAAGAAATCCACGAAATGCCACGAACTAAAGCTAAAACTAACAGTCCGACATCTTAACTAAGAACAAACAGCAAAGCAACATCAAGTATCTCAGTCAAGTATAATGCAAGGATGCAATGCAATGCACATGAACCCGCTGCGGCGTATAGCCCAATCCATTTAACGTCGACGTCGCTCACTGGGGGTGTGTACAGACTCCGGAGAGGCTCCTACAACCCAAGCGCAATATTATCACATCATTACTACGGCGTGCAGCCCGATCCATACACAGTCCATAGTATGCATATGAGTCACGTAACAGATTTAATTATTTTCCCAGTTTCCAATTTATTAAGAAGAATATACTTTAGTTATTTAACTTCAGGAAAAGTGACTTAGCATTTCATAACAGTGATTAAACACAAGACTGATATCAATGATTATACAAAGCATGCTATCACAATGATATTCATCCTCTGAGGATGCTATAGATCGGCACAAGGCCCCAAACATGGTAATAAGCCCAGATATATCTAATACAGGGTGCGTATAAGTCGCCAATATAGAAATATTCTTGTTCGGGATGGACCAAGTCAAAATCCCCACTCATAAACAATCCCGCACCTGCCATGGGGTGTGAGTCACGCCCTAATATAGCATCACAATGTGATAAACCGGGGTTTCAAACCCTCAGGCCATCATCTATACAAACTACTCACATCTAACCGGCCGTATACTGGTCCGCAATGCCTTTTCCTTTTGTATCGACCTCCTCGCGCGTCGAATCTAGTCAAAATCACAACGAATAAGTAAATATGGGTTAAAGAAACATAACCCAATCAAAAATACTCGAAAAGTACTAAAATTCACGAAGTTGGTAAAACCCGAGCCCCGGGCCCACTTCTTAAAAAATTCCGAAAATCACATCAACGGATTCCTCATCTCGCCACGAGTTAAAGTTTACCGAAAACGGAGCTCACATGGCCTTTCAAATCCTAAGAATTCGTTTTCAAAAACCAAGCCCTATTTCTTCACAATTTCTATCCACTTTTATGAATTTGAGTGTTGATTCTTCCATAAAATGGTGTTTTCTAAGTCAAGAGACTTACCTCCAATCAATACCCGTTGAAAACCCTCTTCAATTCGGTCAAAAGCTCTCTTGGCGGAGTAAAAATGGTGAAAAAATTATGTGGGTCGCGGACCAAAGGGTTTTAAAACATTCTGTACGACTACCGTAGCGACCCCTATGCGATCGCATCACTACCCTTGTGATAGCATAGGCCAAAAATCCGGGCCCTCAAATTCCTCTTACGCGATCGCATACACACCCACGCGACTGCATTGAACCATTCCCCCATACCTATGCGATCGCAGACCACCTCATGCGATCGCATAGAGAAAGTCTGAGCACCCCCCTCCAGGCCTTCTACGCGATCGCAGCCAGACCTACACGATCGCATAGAGTAAAATTCCTCTGCAAATTTTCTGCTGCACTTTTCATGTTCAAAATTCCCCGTTAGCCATCCGAAATTATCCCGAGGCCCTCGGGACCTCAACCAAATGAACAAATATGTTCTAATACTTTATTCAAACTTGCTCGTAACATAAAAATACTATCATAAACATCAAAATCATTGAATTACCACGGATTCAAGCCTAAGTTAAACTAAAACTTCCTAAACTTGCATTTGATCTAAAACCCGACCTAAACACCTCCGAATAACCTGAAACTTTGCACGCATATCCAAAATCACCTAACAAAACTAATGCAGCTCTCGAAATTGCATTCCGACCCCCGGATCAAAATCTCACCTATCAACCGGAATTCGCCAAAATTCAAACTTAGTCAATTCAAGCCTAATTTTACACCGGGCCTCCAAATTCAATTACGACCGCGCTCGTAAGTCACAAATCATCTCCCGAAACTAGTCGAATCATCAGAAATCCATTCCGAGCCCTATAACTCATAAGTCAACATTCGGTTGACTTTTTCAAACTAACATTCTCATAAAGAGACTAATTGTCTCATTTCTAACTGAACTCTATCCGAATTACTTTAAATTCTCCAATCACATATAATGAAACATATAGAAGCAGAAAACGGGAAAAATGGGGTAGTAACTCCCGTGACGACGGGTCGGGTCATTACATACTCCCCAACTTAAACAAAAGCTCGTCCTCGAGCGGGTCAAGAAACATATCTGGAGTCTCAAACAAGTGAGGATATCTGCTCCGCATTTCCTGGTCGGTTTCCCAAGTGGCTTCCTCCACGGGCCAACCTCTCCATTGTACCTTCACCGAAGCTATGTCCTTAGATCTCAACTTTCAAACCTGACGACCCAAAATAGCCACTGGCTCCACATCGTAGGTCAAGTCCTCATCCAACTGGATCATGCTGAAGTCTAATACATGAGACGGGTCCCCAACATACTTCCGGAGCATAGAAACATGGAACACCATATGAACTCCCGACAAGCTAGGTAGCAAAGCAAGCATATAGGCCACCTCCCCAATCCTCCTAAGTATCTCAAAAGTTCCAATAAACCTTGGACTTAGCTTTCCTTTCTTTCCAAACCTCATAACGCCTTTCATAGGTAAAACCTTCAACAAGACCTTCTCGCCCACCGCATAAGATACATCTCGAACCTTCCGGTCCGCATAGCTCTTCTAATGCGACTGAGCTGTACGAAGTCTCTCCTGGATCACTTTCACCTTCTCTAAGGCATACTGAACTAACTTTGTCCCCAATAATCTAGCCTCACCGGGCTCAAACCAACCAACCGGAGATCTACACCGTCTCCCATATAAGGCTTTACATGGCGTCATCTGAATGCTGGATTGATAGCTGTTGTTATAACAAAACTCTGCAAGTGGAAATAATTCAGCCCAAGAACCTCCAAAATCAATAACACAGGCACACAACATGTCCTCCAATATCTGGATAGTACGCTCGGACTGTCCGTCCGTCTGAGGACGAAATGTTGTGCTCAGCTGTACCTGTGAACCCAACTCTCGCTGAAAAGTCCTCCAAAAATGAGAGGTAAACTGAGTACCCCTATCTGATATAATAGAAACTGGCACCCCATGCAACCGCACAATCTCCCGGATAAAAATCTCTACTAACCGCTCCGAAGAATAAGTAGTACATACCGGAATGAAGTGCGCGGACTTGGTCAATCTATCCACAATCACCCAAATCGAATCAAACTTCTTTGAGGTACGAGGAAGACCACTCACAAAATCCATAGTAATATTCTCCCATTTCCACTCTGGAATATCCATCCGCTGGAGTACACCACCGGGTCTCTGGTGCTCATATTTGACCTGCTGATAGTTGAGACACCGAGCCACATAATTCGCAATATCATTTTTCATCCTTCTCCACCAGTAATGTTGTCTCAAATCCTGGTACATCTTCGCGGCACTCGGATGAATCGAATACCGCGAGTTGTGGGCCTCCTCTAATATCAACTTCCGGAGCCCATCCATATTGGGCACACAAATTCGGCCTTGCATCCGCAACACACCATCATTTCCAATGGTCACATCTCTGGCATCATCATGCTAGACCATGTCCTTCAGGACAAGCAAATGCGGGTCATCATGCTGGCGCTCTCTGATGCGGTCGTACAAAGAAGATCGGGAAACCACACAAGCCAACACCCGACTGGGCTCGGAAATATCTAACCTCACCATGTGATTGGCCAAGGCCTGAACATCAACTGCAAGGGGACTCTCCCCAACTGGAATATACGTTAAACTACCCATACTAATAGTCTTCCGGCTTAAAGCATCGGCCACTATATTGGCCTTCCTGGGATGATACATGATGGTAATATCATAGTCTTTGAGTAACTCAAGCCATCTCCGCTACCTCAAATTGAGATCCTTCTGCTTAAACAAGTGCTGAAGACTGCGATGGTCCGTATATACCTCACAAGATATGCCATATAGATAGTGCCTCCAAATCTTCAAGGCATGAATAATAGCAGCCAACTCTAAGTCATGAACATGGTAGTTCTTCTCATGGGGCTTTAACTGACGGGAAGCATACGCAATAACCCTATCCCCCTGCATCAATACACAATCGATCCCAACTCTCGAAGCATCACAATACACCATGTAAGAACCTAAAGCTGATGGCAATACTAGTACCAGAGTTGTGGTCAAAGCCGAGTTGGGCTTCTGGAAGCTCTCCTCACATTCATCCGACCACACAAATGGAGCATTCTTCTGCGTCAACTTTGTCAAAGGCAAAGCAATAGATGAAAAGTCCTGAACGAACCTGCGGTAATAACCCAGCAAACCGAGGAAACTCCGAATCTCAGTAGCTGAGGACGGCCTGGGCCAACTCTGCACCACCTCAATCTTCTTTGGGTCAACCTAAATACCATCACTGGACGCCACGTGTCCTAGAAAATCCACAGTACTAAGCTAGAACTCATACTTGGAGAACTTCGCATAAAGCTTCTCCTCTCTCAATCTCTGCAATACCACCCTCAAGTGCTGCGCGTGCTCCTCCTGGCTACGCGAGTACAACAGGATATCATCAATAAACACGATCACGAAAGAATCTAGATACGGCCTAAATACATTGTTCATCAAGTGCATGAACGGCTGGGGCATTAGTCAGCCCAAATGACATAACCAGAAACTCATAGTGCCCACATATCGTCCTGAAAGCCGTCTTCATAATGTCTGAATCCCTAATCTTCAGCTGGTGATAACCTGATCGGAGATCAATCTTAGAGAATACCTTTGCTCCCTGAAGTTAATCAAACAAATCCTCAATACGGGGTAGTGGGTACTTGTTCTTCACTGTCACCTTGTTCAACTGTCTGTAATCAATGCACATTCTCATTGTGCCATCCTTCTTCTTTACAAATAAGACCGGTGCACCCCACGGTGACACACTCGGGCGAATGAACCCCTTATCTAGATGTTCCTAAAGTTGTTCCTTCAATTCTTTTAACTCAACTGGTGCCATACGATAGGGAGGAATAGAGATGGGCTGAGTGCCCGGCACCAGATCAATACCGAAATCAACGTCTCTGTCCGGCGGCATGCCCGACAGGTCTGCTGGAAATACATCAGGGAAATCCCTCACAACGGGAACCAAATCAATATTAGGAGTCTCAGCTCCAACATCCCTCACAAAAGCCAAATATGATAAACATCCCTTCCCAACCATCCACTGGGCCTTTAGAAAAGAGATTACCCGGCTCGGTACATAATCGGTCGAACCACGCCACTCGACTCTCGGAACACCTGGCATAGCCAACGTGACTGTCTTTGCATGACATTCAAAAATAGCATGACACGGAGATAACCAATCCATGCCCAAAATAATATCGAAATCTACCATGCTCAAAAGCAACAAATCAACCCGGGTCTCCAGACCCCCAATAGTAACAAGACACGACCGATATACATGATCCACAATAATAGTATCACCTACCAGGGTAGATATATACACAGGCAAGGCAAGACAACCACGGGTCGTACCAAAATGATGAGCAAAATATGAAAATACATAGGGGTAGGTAGATCCGGGATCAAATAAGATAGAAGCATCCCTGTGGCAGACTGAGATAATACCCGTGATGACTGCATCTGATGCAATGGCATCCCTCCGATCTAGAAGAGCATAGAATCAAGCTTGACCAACGCCAGTACGGTCCTCACCCTGGGGCGACCTCTGGCCACCTGACCTCTACTCCTAGCTGACTGACTGGGTGTTGAAGAAACAGGAGTAAAAGATGAGGGCTGATCCCTCTGCTGAGACTGTCTACTACGGAGCCGGGGACACTGTCTCCTCATATAACCCAACTCACTGCACTCGTAGCAACGACCTGGAGCTGGAGAAGGGGACTGATGGGAACCCCTCACATCAGATGAACCTTGGGCTGAAGAAGCAGGAGTAGAGCTCTGAGCTGGAAGGGCACTCAGTGTGAGCTAGCTCTGCTGATGACCCTGATGACCACGACCCGACGAAGCCCCACTGGACTCTGTACGACCTGACTGAGGAGGTCTGAAGGAACGACCTCTGCTACACTGGAACTGGCCCCTAGACGGAGCACTACTGAAACTACCTGAACCTCGAGGCCTCTTATCCTCCCTCTCCTCATGCTCCCGACGACGATCTGTCTCAATCTGATGAGCCACATCAACTACCTCCTTAAATGTAACTGCTGTAGCCCTCTCTCTAGTCATCAATATGCGGATCGGATAGTTTAGGCCATCCACAAACCTCCTGATCCTCTCGCAATCTGTCGAGATCATCCAAGTAGCATGCCAAGCTAGCTGTGTAAACCTCAACTCATACTGAGTCACTACCATATCTCCCTGAGTCATCCACTCGAACTGACGACGCAGCTCCTCCCTGTGAGACTGGGGTACATAATTCTCCAAGAATACCGTAGAGAACTGTTGCCACGTAAGGGGCGCTACCCCAATAGGCCTACGCCTCTCGAACTTCTCCCACCAAGTAAATGCAAGCCCTGTGAACTGAAGGTAGTAAAAGCCACTCCACTAGACTCCAGAATACCCGCAGTACGAAGCATACGCTGGCACTTATCCAGGAAACCGTGGGCATCCTCACCCTCAACACCACTGAATGTCGGAGGTTGGAGCCTAGAGAACCTCTCCAACTGACGCAACTCGTCATCCGGCATAGCTGGAACCACATGAGCTGGAGCTGGTGCGACTGGCGCAGCTGGAACAACTGGTGCAATTGGTGCAGCTAGCTGAACTTGAACTAGCTGAACTGGAGCTACCTCAGGTGTCTGTAAGCCCTGAACAACCTGCTCGAGTGCGCGAGCATCGGGGGTCTGATGACCACCCCCGGTCTGAGAAGTAGCCGCCGCTATAGTGGCTGAAACCGCCTGAGCCAGGCCAGTGCAGACGGACAAAATCTGAGCCAAAGCCTCCTGGAGACCAGGAATCACGATGGGCACTGCCGGTGCCTGAACAGGTGCTGCTAGAGCATCAACAGTTGGAGGCTGGTCCTGGACCTGGGCAGCTGGTGGGTCTGCAGGTTCTACCCCTGCTGGTCTGCCTCGACCACCACCACGACCGCGTCCATGGCCTCTAGTAGGTGGTACTGGTGGTCGTCCGCCATGTCTGTTAGTATGGGTTCTCGCCATCTGCAAGAGAATAGAATACAAAAATTTATTTTATAGCAACAAGCCACGCGATATGAATTTCAAGAAAGTGAAGTGTTTCTTAAAGGTTCTATAGCCTCCCGAGGATAGATACGGACGTCTACGTACCGATCCGCGAGACTCTACTAAACCGGCGCATGACTCGCGAGGCCTAGTAACCTAGGCTCTGATACCAACTTATCATGACCGAAACTAGGTTGTGATGGCGCCCAACCCTAAATCTAGGCAAGCCTGACCAACAGTCGCTCCCAATTCAATAATAAATCTCAAAACCGACAGGGTCACGAGTCAAGAGCCTCTAAAACAAACTAGATAACAATATCTGAACGAAAATACACAAGTCTAGGGATGTATATATAAATAAAACTGAAATAGGAAGAGTAGTTAGGTCCTGCAAACGTCAAGAAGCTACCTCAACAACTCTGATAAGCTCTGGAGACAACGAGTGCTCAGCTAAGCCTCCGATCCACCTGAACATGCACACAAGGTTCAGGGAGTAGGGGTGAGTACTACCAACTCAGTGAGTAATAAGCATATAAAATGTCTGAAGATAAGAAATCCATGAAATGCCACAAAGTAAAGCTAAAACTAACAGTCCGACACCTTAACTACAAACCAACAGCAAAGCAACATCAAGTATCTCAGTCAAGTATAATGCAAGGATGCAATGCAATGCATATGAACCCGCTGCGGCGTACAACCCGATCCATTTAAGGTCGACGGCACTCACTGGAGGTGTGTACAGACTCCGGAGGGGCTCCGACATCCCAAGCGCAATATCATCATATCATTACTGCGGCATGCAGCCCAATCCATACTCAGTCCAGAGTATGCATATGAGTCACGTAACATAATCAATTATTTTCCCAGTTTCCAATTTATTAAGAACAATATACTTTAGTTATTTAACTTCAGGAAAAGTGACTTAGCATTTCATAACAGTGATTAAACACAGGACTGATATCAATGATTATACAAAGCATTCTATCACAATGATATTCATCCTCTGAGGATGCTACAGATCGACACAAGTCTCCAAACATGGCAATAAGCCCAGATATATCCAATATAGGGTGCGTATCAGTCGCCAATATAGAAAAATTCTTGTTCGGGATGGACCAAGTCAAAATCCCCAGCCATAAACAATCCCGCACCTGCCATGGGGTGCGGTTCACGCCCTAATATAGCGTCACAATGTGATAAACTATGGTTTCAAAACCTCATGCCATCATCTATACAAACTACTCACCTCTAACCGGCCGTAGACTGGTCCGCAATGCCTTTTCCTTTTGTATCGACCTCCTCGCGTGTCGAATCTAGTCAAAATCACAACGAATACGTAAATATGGGTTAAAGAAACATAACCCAATCAAAAATACTCGAAAAGTACTAAAATTCATGAAGTTGGTAAAACCCGAGCCCCGGGTCCATTTCTCGAAAAATTCCAAAAATGACATCAACGGATTCCTCATCTCACCACGAGTCCGTACATATAAAGTTTACCGAAAACGGAGCTCACATGGCCTTTCAAATCCTAAAAATTCATTTTCAAAAACCAAGCCCTAGTTCTTCACAATTTCTACCCACTTTCATAAATTTGAGTGTTGATTCTTCCATAAAATGGTGTTTTCTAAGTCAAGAGACTTATCTCCAATCAATACCCGTTGAAAACCCTCTTCATTTCGGTCAAAAGCTCTCTTGGCGGAGTAAAAATGGTGAAAAAATTATGTGGGTCGCGGACCAAAGGGTTTTAAAACATTCTGTCCGACTACTATAGCGACCCCTATGCGATCGCATAACTACCCCTGCGATCGCATAGGCCAAAAATCCAGGCCCTAAAATTCCTCTTACGCGATCGCATACACACCCACGCGACCGCACTGAACCATTCCCCCATACTTATGCGATCGCAGACCACCTAAACTTGCAGTCAAACTAAAACTTCCGAAACTTGCATTTGATCTAAAACCCGACCTAAACAACTCTGAATGACATTAAACTTTGCACACATATCCAAAACCACCTAACGGAGCTACTGCAACTCTCGTAATTCTATTCCAACCCCCGGATCAAAATCTCACCTATCAACCGATATTCGCCAAAATTCAAACTAAGCCAATTCAAGCCAAATTCTACACCGGACCTCCAAATTCAATTGCGACTACGCTCCCAAGTCAAAAATCATCAACCGAAACTAGTCGAATCATCATAAATCCATTCCGAGCCCTCTAACTCATAAGTCAATGTTCGGTTGACTTTTCCAAACTAACCTTATCATAAAGAGACTAATTGTCTCATTTCTAATCGAACTCTATCCGAATTACTTCAAATTCTCCAAACACATATAATGAAACATATAGAAGAATAAAATGGGGAAAAATGGGTGGTAACTCCCGTGACGACGGGTTGGGTCGTTACAAGAATTGTGTCCATTGCTTGTATTAATTTGGGTGGAAGAGAGAATTTTTTCCAATGTGAAGAGCTCCTTTATAAAAAAAAAAGGAGAAGGTTCTAAATATCTTCGCATTAGTAAATGATTTCATATTTTTCATTTTCATTAACGGAAACTAACATGAAAAAATAGACTTCGTGTATTTAAAAATTTTAAACGATCTCAATTTTGTATTCCAATTAAAAATTAATCTTACATTTAAGCTCATTATGGGCCAAGATAAAAAATTATAAAAAATTTCTAATGACATAATAATATTGTTTGACTAAAAAGTTATTAAATACTTTCCGAGCAAATCAATCGAAATAGATCAAGGGTAAATCCTAGTTAAAAATAATTAACTCTTGATCCGAGATGAGTAATACGAATTAAAAGACATAGTTGAATATAAATGTTGATGGCGATTATGATCAGATTTGATAGCATAAATAAAGATGCATTAAGTAACAAAAATATGAATAAAGGAAAAGATTCACCCGGTATTCGGTGAGACGGATCTTCTTTCTTTTCATAAAGATGAATGATAGATGTGTACAAGAATTCCATGACCCTTTTTGGATCTAATGAAAGTATTGGATCACATATCCTCTCATTTCTTAGGAGAGGTATGTTTACATATTTTCTAGAGAGAGGGAGAGGGAGATAGAGAGATAGCCCCCCTTTTTTTTGGGAAATCCTCCCCTCCTATATATCAAGGGGGATATTCATAGAAAATCCTAAAAAAGGTACAATTTACAGGGAATATTCGGTAGAATATTCTTTTTCAGTTTTCCAAAGCAAACCAGATATTTCATGGCATGAACGACCACGACCGTTGATGACGGTCCGCCCTCGGCGTGTACGTCCACGACCGTTGATGACGGTCCAACCTTGGCCTATACGACCACGACTGTTGATGACGTTTCGACCTTGGCCTATACGACCACGACCGTTGATGACGGTCCGACCTTGGCGTGTACTTCCATGACCGTTGATGACGGTCCGACCTTGGCATGTACATCCACGACCATTGATGACGGTCTGACCTTGGCGTTTACGTCCACGATCGTTGATGACGGTCCGACCTTGGCGTGTACGTACATGACCATTGATGACGGTCCCACCTTGGCATGTACGTCCATGACCACAACCTCGTGCCGAATTTCTCTAATATAATTTTAACCCATACAGTTAGTCCCTCCGCTTATTGAGGTTGTCTCTTGGTCGAGCTCGATGAGCGAACTTCACTAATCGTAGTTTGAAAAATTCAGATGGGGAGGTCGAATATTGTTTCGGGCGAGGCCAAATGTTGATTCAGGAGAGGCCAGATGTTGATTCGGGTGAGGCCGGATGTTGATTCGGGCGAGGCCGAATGTTATTTCGGTCGACGCCGAATTCTTTTTGGCAATGGCCCTTGGCCTTAAAAGGTGTTATTTCGAACTTGTCGAAGTGTTAACCCGTCGTAATTCGATCGATGTCGAATTCTTTTTTTTAGAGAAGGCCCTTGGCCTTAAAGGGTATTATTTTGACTTATCGAAATGTTAACCTGTCATTGTTCCTACGAGGTCAAACTTTGTTACACTTTGATGGCGAAGGTGCTTAGCCTGAGTCCTAGTTCGAACGAGGTCAAACTTAACAAACTTTGATGGAGAAGGCACTTAGCCTTTTACTCAATTCGAGCGAGGTCGAACTTTAGGTCTTCCTCCATATCGGATAAATTTATTGTAAGCTCACTAGGTGAAATACTAGTAATTGATATCGTGTACTTACTCTCCATATGAGTATACATGTTGGATCAATGGAACTAGAGCTATTAAAAATGATGTTCACTTGACTTAAATTAAGAGTACACCCTCCATTTGAGTTGGGTCTGTTTTAATTATTGGAGTGAATAATCTGGCATTGCATATGTATGTTGCATGAGTAGTTCTTTTCCCATCGAAATTGCTATTCAAGATGCATGACATATATGTGTAGTGTGTTTTAAAATTTTTGTATTAAAAAGTTATATACAATTGACTGAAAATAATAGAATGCTCTCCATTTGAGTTGGTTATATTTATTTTTGGATTGTATAATTCTTGCATTATATAATATACTTTGCATGAATGATTCTTTTCCCATCGAAATTTATTATTCCAGATGCATGTATGTATATAAATATTGAATGCAGTCTGAATTTTACTATTCAGTGTTTTGACTTATTATGATCTATTTAATGTTTTTATCTCAACTCCACAATGATTTTATGCAATTTGTCGTATTACTTGTTCAAATTTTCTTTTAGTGATAAGGCATTAATTTTAAGGATGCAATATATGTACTTTTGTTAGAAGAAATGTAATTCTAGTTTCTGGGCAAAATAAGAGATGGATATTTGTTTTATTTTTCGAATAACTCTTGAGTTATTGAGCTTAATTAAATTTTTATCTCTTGTGGTACATGAATGCATGACCTTGTTATTGTATATTGATGTCTCTCCTGAACAGAACAATATTAGTCTATCTCATAAGAGAATATGTTCTTCAAAATTGAGTAAAACCTATCTGTGCACTTTTGTCTATGTCATATTAATATGGATAGGATTTCAAGTTGGTCAAGTATGGACCTTAAGGTTCATTGAAAGTAGATGCACTACCAACTTTTGGACATGTTTGGAAGGAAATTTGACTAAAAGATATTTCCCTTTAAAAGGAAATAAAACTAGTGATAAGCTAGAATGAATCCTTTCTGATTGTATGGTTAAATGAACATACTCGTAAGAGATAGATTTTGAGTATTTTTTGACGTTCATAAATGATTACTCAAAATATTAATATATTTATTTGATGTACTGTAAGTCTTAATGAATTAAGTAATTCAAGGTTTTTAGGACTTGAAATGGAGAAGCACCAAAGAAATATATTAAGTTACTACAATTTGATTGTAGTGGCGAGCACATCTCTAAAACGTTCTTTAGTTACATATCAAAATAAGGTATTACATCTCAATTGACTACACCGAAACTCCATAATAGAGTGGTGTAGTAGAAAGAAGAAATAAGTCTCTTTTGGATATGGATAGACTAATGACGTATTATTCAGATTTTCCTTATTTCTTTTTGGAATATTTCCTGGAAACTACAAATTACATTCTGAATTTAGTACCTGGGACATCTATAGAACTGTGGACTGAATGTAAGCTCGGTCTGTGGCATGTTCAGATATAGGAGCATATGTGCTGAAAGGAAAAGCAGATATGTAAGTTGGAACAAAGAATGGATAGGTGCATGTTTATCTAATATCCAAGAAAACGAATGGAGCTTTATTTTATTGTCCTAAAGAAAATAAGGCAATTGTTAAAACAAATGCATTTTTCCAGATAAGGATTGTTTAATAAAACATGTTCCTAGAAGTAAACTATTTTTACAAGAACTAGGCAGAGAAATAACTAGATGTTCAAGAACATCAAAACTCACACTTTAGAATTGACTTTCCATTGCATTTAAGTAGAGGGAGAACGTTAATAGACATGAGTGGGAGTAATGTTTGAACATTGAACATTATAGTAAGAAGTCACTAATATTTAAATGTCGTGAGGTAACGAAGGTAATATTAGTAGTACTTCGTCGTAGTGGGAGAAAACTAAAGAAAATCATAGTTCGGTATACATTATTGGGATAGTTTCGGTAATAGTATCCCTGAAGAGTTTAATACCAAACTAGATAGTTACGACAAAGCACTACTAGACAAATATTGCATCAGATATAACTTGGCAAGATTCTTTAACAAAACCTTATTTGGTGAAGATTTTTAATAGTCATGTAAAAGAATGCCTGAGAAAGTTGTAGATACGTCGTTATGAGTCTAAGTGGGAGATTGTTGGGGCATATACTATTAACCATGCATTTGGATATAGTATATTCTAATACTTATCATGGTTAAAAATCTAAGCGGGAGATTGTTGGGATATATACTATTAACCATGGATTTTGTTTAGATATATTATTTATTATGAAACAATTGTTTATTCAGTTTTAATAAAGTTTTAAATAGATCATATATTAGTCTATATCATGTGCTTATATAGTAGATAATTTAGTGTATAGAGTTTAGCTTATACACGGAAGACTAAATCATCGGTTCATATAAGTATAAAGGTTAAGTTCACTATTTAATGATGGAATTGGACAACCCATAAGGAATGATTTTAGCACAAGATTAAATATAGTTTATCTTGATTATGAGAATGATTTAATTCCAACTTCTTGTGCTAGTACATTTTGTATGTATTGAACGAACCAAGTACAGATAAGTATTTTATACTGACTTAATAAAATAAACTCTCTAGCCATTAAATGTACTTATACTCTTAATCTTCATATAATTATTATTAGTTGTGTATATTATTATTGTTTGGATTTATTAAAAGGCGAGATTCTTTCGTGGGTCAATATGCCTGGTAAATTGGATAATAATAATGTACATTGGCGAAGTAATAGTGTAGCGACCTGGCCTGTCGTTTTTAGAATTTACAGCCCATTCCCCAATTAACTGCTTCCTCTAAGTTCATTTCTACTATTTTGGCTTGCCGGGACGTTCGGTGTTGGGATTCGGAGTGTTTTAGGACACTTAGTCCCTAAATAAGAGCTTAAGAGTTGAAAAATGGTGCGTGATTGGAACTATGTGAAGACAGCCTCGGAATGGAAATCTGATGGTTTCGTTAGCTCCGTTAGGTAATTTCGGGGTTGGGAACGTGTTCGGAATATATTTTGAAAGTCCGTAGCTCATTTAGGCTAGAAATACCAAAAACTAATGTTTTGGCGATTTCTGGTTGATAGGTGAAATTTTGATCTGAGGGTCGGAACAGATCTCCGGAAGTTTCTATAGCACCATCATGTCATTTGGGACATGTGTGCAAAATTTCAAGTCATTCGGACATGTTTTGGTCGAGTTTTTGATCGAATGTGTGTTTCTGAAGTTTTAAAAGAACTTAGGCTTGAATTCGATGTAATTTGATGATTTGGGTGTTAGTCGAGGTGTTTTGATAATTGTAACAAGTTTGAATAATATGTTGGATCTTTTGGATGAGGTCCTGGGGGCCTCGGGTGTGTTTCGGATGCCCAACGGGTCATTTTTGGAAGATTTTTGTTGTTTTGAGCACAAACATGTAATGATCCAAAGGTCTATTTTTAGTTCTAGAGATCGAAATTTGATTTCGAGACTTCCAAAATTTAAATCATCAATTATAGGACTGATCTGGAAAGTTTGGTCTAATTTAATCAAGTCGCGATTAGGTTTTTGACACGAAACATGAATTAATTATTTAACGAGCGAAATGGTTATTGAACTGAGAAAATGAGCTCCAAATTGTGTTTTGATTAAAGGAATAGGTTCGTATTATTATTTTTGACTCATAGGAACAAGAATCTTCGAATTCCGAGTTCGTATGATGGAGTTATAGCATTTTTAGTGAAATAAAAAGCTGCTGTAATTTTCTGGGGCAAAACTGGTATTTCCGCTTCTGCGATGAACAGTAACCACAAAAGCAGATGAACAGTGTTTTTGCTTCTACTGTGAACAGTACCGCAGAAGCGGCGAACAGTAAAATCGCACCTGCGGTGAACAGTAACCGCAGATGCGAAAATCACAGACAGTGTATATTTCGAGAAGTCCGCTATTTTTCTCATTTTTGGATTATGGAGCTCGGATTGAAGCGATTTTCGAAGCAAATTTTACCATATAAAATGGGGTAAGTGTTATTAACTCAATTTTGGTTGTATAACTTGAATATATTACGAGTTTTGACGTTTAATCTGAGAATTTTGTTGAAAAGGGTAGAAAACCTTCTTGGATAGAATCAATGATTTGAGGGTTGAAATGATATGGGAGTTTTATAAATTTGGTATGGTTAGACTCGTGAGAGTACGAGGTTTCTGGAAAAATAAATTTTACTCGGTTCTGAGACGTTGGCCCGAGGGGTATTTTGGTTATTTTACATAATTTTGCGTATTATCTTAGAATTTAATTGTAGAATTGATTACTTGAATTATGATTTACATTATGCAACTTAATTGAATAGATTTGAGCCATTTGAAGTCAAATACTCATGGCAAGAACGTGATTTTGGATTTAATTTTGAGCCGGTTCGAGGTAAGTGGCTTGTCTAACCTTGTGTGGGGGACTTTGTCCCTTAAGATATGAAATTGGTAATTGAATGCCTTGTACGTGAGGTGACGAGCGCGTACTTGAGCTAATTGTTGAAAATCCGAATTTTACTTAAAAATACTTGAGTTGAGTTTCTTTCGTATTTGCTTTATCCTACTTGCTATTATAGCCTGTGCTAGTATAGAAAAGCATGTTTAATGGACTTACTTGCCTATTTGCTTAAACTGCCTTGTTTGTACTCTATGAAGCATATTAGGCTAGAATCTACTATTATTTTCCATGAGTTTGATAATTATTTGATATTTTGAGCCGTTGTTGTATTGATGTACTTCACTTCTGAATATTCTCTGATTGTGGTTGCATATTTACTTTGGGACTACGGGTTAGATTCCCCGGAGATCCCCCTGCATATTTACTTTGGGACTATGGGTTAGATTCCTGGGAGATCCCCCTGCATATTTACTTTGGGACTACGGGTTATATTCCCGGGAGCTTCCCCTAACGGCATCCCGGGAGCTCCCCTTGCACGTGCTATGTTTTAAGACTGAGAGTGCGGGATACCAAGAGATCCTAGAATTTTTATTGAGGATACCAAGATATCCTAGAATTTTTATTGAGGATACCAAGGGATCCTAGAATTACTATTGAGGATACCAAGAGATCCTCGGGATACCAAGAGATCACAGAATTATTATTAAGGATACCAAGAGATCCTAGAATTATTATTGAGGATACCAAGAGATCCTCGGGATACCAAGAGATCCCCGAATGATTTAGTGAGGATACCAAGAGATCCTCGGTATACCAGTAGATCCCCGATGTTAAATATACGGTTGTGGTTTATACCTCTATCCATTGTTTGTGTTTGTTCTCTGTTACTGTTTTACTTATTATCTTGCTACATTATCGATGTGATTAATCTCATATTGTCTCCTCATTATCATATTGATTATTTTGTTATATCTCAGTAGGGCCCTGACCTTCCTTGTCACTATCCAACCGAGGTTAGGCTTGGCACTTACTGAGTACCGATGTGGTGTACTCACGCCTCTTCTGCGCATGTTTTTCATGTGCAGGCCTAGGTACTTCCGGCTGGGCGCACTATTAGTGATCTAGGAGACATCTACCAGAGACTTTGAGGTATATCTGCCACGTCTGCAGACCAGGAGTCTCTATCTTATTCCAACTGTAGTATTTGACTTTCCCCTTTCTTTTGGTTGTGTAGACATTCCGGAGTTAGAGCCGTATCATATACTTCTGTAGCCTGTGTTGCCCGTGAGATTTCGAGTTTGGGAATTTTGGATTCAGAAATTGTTGTGTTGAAGTGTATGTCCCAAGCGGCAAGTTATATACATTTCCTTAAGCTATTTAACTTTTAATCTAATATTTTCGTTTCAGTTGTTACTTCCTCACTGTTAGGCTTACCCAGTCATCGTGACTGGGTGCCGTCATGACATGTTCACGGATGGTGAACTGGGGTCGTGACAAATAGTTAGTTGATGGAATCCATGTTTCGGTTTAGAGATTGATGATACACTTTTATGAAAGCTTATAAGTTTTCATGTGTAAACCCGGCCGGTGGATTTTGTATCCGACACATAAAATAAGTTAAGCGAAAGTCTAAAGGAAATAATCAATAAATTAAATCGTTAGTAATTTAATTTAATTGATTAGTATCTGAATCTTAACATAGGAGTAAAATAAGATTTAATAGATGAATTTCGAAATTGGATAAGGAGTGCAATTACGAATTTTTAGTGGAATAATTTGTAATTAATTATGGTAGATATTAATTTCGAAAATTAAAAATTAATTCCATAATTGGTGCCTTGTTAATTAAATTCTATGGTCCCTACTGTGCCTAAATAATAGGAAATAAAGGAATCCCTTTTTCTGGTGGAAAAGAAAACCCAACAGGTTTTGGAAAAGGGTCTTAACCTTTAAAACTTGTGCTATAAATACATAAGGTTTTCCACATAGAGGAGAGAGCACATGGTGGCTGAAACTTTCAGCCAAGTTTTTCTAGAAATTTCGCCCGCACGAAATAGCTATTTCCGGTATTATTTGGGTAACAGAGGATCACGATTGTGCGGTTAATGGAGATTCCATTGAGAAGTTATGGAACTGAAAGCTAACGTGGTAGAAGAGATATGTTCACGCTTCACGAAGTAACCCGTGAAATCCCGTTTATGCTAGTTGTCTAGATTACATGTGATTTTGATGCTGGAATTGCTTTAGCTGCTTATTATAATCCATCAGATATGTGAGTGTTTATAACTGGCTAGAGCTGGGTTCCAGGCTGGTTGCGTTTTATTGCAGGAAAACTAACAGATTGCCGATTAAAGAAACTTTAGATAACATAGATTTGCATTTACTGTGGTCTGTGGTTTAAAATTTATTTTGCTACTAGAGAAGACTCAAAATTGAAGGATAATAAACGTTTTTTTACCTAAAATAAATGATGAATATTTGGAGGATCATCTACCTCTTAATAAATAACTCAACCTTCAACTAGGTGGGCTATTCAACCTTCATAAAACATGGGTGCCAACAGGTTAATATTATATCAATTTTAGAAAATATATATAAAAAAAATCTAATTTGACAGAAATACCACGAATTCATGTGCCCCATAATTTCCCGATAAATCCGCCCCTCCGTGCTAGAGCCAACTGATACTTCTACTAACTCTGCTTATTTAGCTTTGTAGTCATTTACTTCGACAACTGAGGTCCAACTTAACCCTGGTGAAGATTATTTAAAAGTGCTCTAAGATTGGAACTCCATTAAGAATATAATTACGAGCAAAAATGAAACTTTTTATTAAACACACAATATAATAGATAAAATTTTCGAAATATATATTGCGACATTCTTAATTTCCCTATTTTATTACGTCTGCAATATGCCATTACAGCATTAATGTAACAATAGGGAATGATAGATCGTATATCACTACCAATTAACTTATGGATAAGCAACACTGACTTTATTGAATTGAAAAACAGATAGTACTATAAACATGGAGCACCAAAAGCTCCTTGTCATTTTAATAAAGAGAAAACATTATTAATGTCCAATCTCGAACTTAATACTAGATCATAATCAAAGATAACTTTGTTTCGTGACTATCCGACATAACAATATTACCATTTAGACATACATACATGTAGCATAATAACTGAATGACGTTAGTTAGATCATTGACAAGATTTTGTCGTGCTATCCATTTTTCTAGAATAGAAGTATTCATTGTGGATACTGATGCAAAACTAATCTGTAACTAGCTAACATTTTAGCTAGAAAATTATGCAGCCTCTATACTGTCGATATGCCTCCGATTTGCGGGGTCGAAGGGTCATCTTGATCCCGAGTTCAGGCAAGGTCAAGTTCTAGCCCGAGGAATCAGATCCGAGATTGAAGACAGAATGCAATGCCTGAAGATTGACGCATGAGGTACACCGAAGCCGAGTATGCTCGACCCCGAACTAGTATCGTTATGAATTTGTAACAGATTGAGCTACATTCCTGCCACGTCCCCTAGATGATGGTGCAATTTCCGGAATAAGATTGTACGATTCCGTACTAGGTGGTTAGATAGTTGTATCAAGAATATTTCCTACTGTAAATAGAAATATACATTACTTAGGTTTCCCCTATGATATAAAGAGGATCCCAATAATTTGTAACATCATCTCATCATTGGCAAGAATATACTATCCTACTTTTCTTCAGAATTGTCCTTTACATTTATTGTTCTTACTTTATTGCTCCTAATTCGTCTCGATATCACTATTGCTTAGTAACATTGGTTCGATTCACTTGTTTCTCTTATTTCTACTTTATATTTCTTAATTATTACTCCCTCCGTTTCATATTAAATGATATACTTTCCTTTTTAGTCTGTTCCAAAATAAATAACAAATTTCCAAATTTGAAAATAATTCAATTTTAAACTCCTCATTTTACCCATTTTACCCTTAATGAGAAGCTTTTATAACCACATAAAAGTCATGGCCCCACAAAGCTTTACCACTTAAGCTCTTAAGACCACAAATTTCAAAAGTCTTTCTTTTTTTCCTTAAACTCCGTGTCGAGTAAAACTACCTCATTTAATTTGAACGGATGGAGTAATTAGTATTGAACTAAATCACATATCTTTAAAACCATAAATCAAATTTAATTGTTACTCGTATCTTTCGAGGTAAATAGAGCCAAATGAAAATATATATGTATTGATATTGTTGTTGGTATTATAGGTTTGAGGGGAATTAATACCAACTCATTTCTTCATTACTAGTTTACTACTATAGTGTCACGACCCGGATTTCCTATCATCGGACGTCGTGATGGCGCCTGCTAACGGAGCTAGGCCAGCCAAACATTAAATATACTCTAACCAATCTCAACAATATAATAGACTGTAAGATAATTAAATAAATGCGAAAGTCTTTAAGTTTATTAAATGAAATTGATTGCGGAAGTCTGAAACATATCACTATCCAAAACCTGGAGTCACTAGCTCACTGACTACTATAGAATACTACAAACAAGTCTGAATGAAAAGACAAATACACATGTCTGTTTCGGTACAATGAAAACAAACTGAAATAAAGGAAAGGGACTTCAGCCTGCGAACGTCAATTAGGCTACCTCGAGAGTCCCTGGACTGAAGATAGCTCCCAGATAGAAATCCTACTGCTGCTGGCCAAAAGCTGCTGCTGGATCTGTGCACAAAGAAATGCACAGAGTGTAGCATCAGCACAACCGACCCCATGTGCTAGTAAGTGCCTGGCCTAACCCCGGCGTAGTAGTGATGAGGCTAGACCGGACTACCAAAGTCCACCTATACAATCCTATATACATGTATACAATAAAAGGAAAAGAAATGCCAAAACTAAACACTTAAAAAGGGAGGGAAACATGCTGTGGGGGAGTACAATTTGAATTTAAAATTCATCACCGTAATTAATAAACAGAGCACAACGATAATTATCAAAGAATAAGAATTCAATAGTTGCACGGCATCACCCTTCATGCTTTTACTCTCGTTTTCACCAAAAGCAAATGAATAAAATGCACGGCATCACTCCTTCATGCTTTCCCTCACATGACTCTCATTTCATGGCACGGAATGACCCTTCGTGCAAATATAATCAAATCAAAGCACGGAATGTCCCTTCGTGCATAAATAGTCAAAACATAGCACGGAATGACCTTTCGTGCAATTATAATAAAAAATAGCACGGAATGACCCTTTGTGCAATTATAAGAAAAAATAGCACGGAATGACCCTTTGTGCATTAACACTCTTCCTCACCCAAACAACAGTCACAACCAAACGGGCGAGAGAAAAATAGACAATAATAAGAAATGTCCCGGCAAGGGAATAACACAATTAACAACTAAATCCCGACAAGGGAACAACATCATTAGCTTTCACATCCCGGCAATGGAAAATATTCAGTATATTTAACAATCCCGGCAAGGGATCAATCACAACTCCTTTAAATACTTTCATCTCTTAATCAGTGGTATTTATCATTCGAGCCAACGCTCCAAAGTAATAATATTTCATGATTTATCCTTAAACTCTTCACATTATGTAGTTGTCATTAATTAGCTTAGAAGAGTTCCAAATTATCTCAAAAACAAGTACAAACAAGGACCCACGGTCATGCTAGACTCCGGTGTATAAATACTCATCACCATGCATGTGCACCGCACTCGATCAATTAGCAAATAGCAATTATAAAACTCTAATCCTATTCCCTCAAGTCAAATTTAGATCAAACACTTACCTCGGTCTGAAAATAGCAATCAAGCCTCTAACACTGTCTTTCCTCTAGAATCCAACTCCGAAACAATGATATCTAGCCATAATTAGTTCAATATTATCAATAATGGCTCAAAAACACAATCTCATAGCCTAGAAATAGAATTCCCATCATTCTTCCAAAAATAGCAAAATCCGACACTGGGCTCACATGGTCCAAACTCGAGTCTCAGACCAAACTCCAATCACCCATAACCCCACGAGTTCAGATATATAATTTGTTTTAAGATTCGACGCCAAATTGAGGTTGAATCACCCAAAATTCCAAAAAACCTAACTCTACACAAAATCCCTAATTTCTACTTTGATTTCATATTTTTAGGCTAGGATTTTAGTAATTAGATGAAGAAATAATGAGGGAGTGATGTTAAGATTACTTACCCAAAGAGTTATGAAGGAAGGAGAGCTTGAATTTCGTCTATGGAGGGTTTGAGAGGAGAGCTCGTGTGAAAAGTGATGAAAAATCCCGCAACCATTCTGTTTTTGAGCTTTTAAAATCACTGGGAATTTTTGGTCTATGCGTTCGCGACACATTGGTCGCGTTCGCGATGAAGGCTGGTCGGGTACACTACGCGAATGCGGAGGGACTATGCGAACGCGTTGAAGAAGTCTGAGGGGGGGGTCCAGGTTTGGTCTACGAGTTCGCGAGGGCAGGCACGCGAACGCGTTGAAGAGGGGGCTTAATGCTACGCGAACGCGATGAAGAGAGGTACAACTCTATGCGAACGTGAGGAAGGGTTCGCCAACACGAAGCAAGGAAATGCCAAGGCACTGCGAACACGAGCCGGGGGCCGCATTCGCGAAGAACAAAATCACTGTGCAATATTGCAGAAAAATTTGATGAGTTTTCAAGTGTAAAACTACTCCGAATCACTCCCGAGCACTCGGGGTTCCCAACCAAACACACACCCTAACTCAATATCATCCTACGAACTTGCTCGAGCGATCAAATCGCCAAAATAACATCAAAATCAAAGAATCAAACCCCAAAACTCAAAATTTTCATTTCAAAGTTCATAACTTCCAACTTAAGCTATTTAGGTCCGGAACACGTCAAATGACGTTCGATTTCGACCAAATTTCACAGAAAGCGCTTAACGCATATTTAATACCTGTATCGAGCGTCGGAATCAAAATACGAGCCCGATACCTATATTTTCTAGCTCATTTTCATTTCTATTTTTCCTTAATAATTTCAGAAAACAACTTAATACAAAAAATCTTTTACCGGGGTTCTGGACCTCGGATTTCGACTCCGGGCACATGCCTAAGTCCCATATTTTTCTATGGACCTCCCAGGACCATCACATCACGGGTCCGGGTCCGTTTTCCCAAAATGTTGACCAAAGTCAACTATATCAATATTAATATCATAATTCTTCAAATGTTTCATAGAATTCACACATTTTAAAATAAAAAATTTCTGGCTTTGTGCCCGGAATGTGCACGCAAATCGAGGCAACTAAAATGAGGTTTTCAAGGCCTCAAAAGTGCAGAAAAAGGGAGAAATACGATGATGACTCCTTTGGGTCGTCACATTCTCCACCTCTAAAACAACCGTTCGTCCTTGAACGGACAAAAGAAAGAAGTACCTGAGTCAAGAAATAGATGAGGGTAACGGCTCCGCATATCAGAATCGGACTCCCAAGTCAATGCCTCAGGAGGCTGACCTCTCCACTGAACATGCACTGAAGGAAAACTCTTCGACCTCAACTGTCGAACCTGCCGGTCTAGAATAACTATCGGCTCCTCCTCGTAGGACAGATCCTTGTCCAACTGGATAGTGCTGAAATCTAACACGTGGACAGGATTGTCGTGATACCTCCGAAACATAGACACGTGAAACATTGGATGCACAGCTGACTAGCTAGGTGGCAAGGCAAGTCTATAAGCCACCTCTCCCACTCGATCAAGTATCTCAAATGGACCAATGTACCTAGGGCTAGGCTTGCCCTTCTTCCCAAATCTCATCACGCCCTTCATAGGCGATACACGGAGCAACACTCGCTCACCTACCATGAAAGCCACGTCTCAAACCTTGCGATCCGCATAACTCTTTTGCCGTGATTGAGCCGAACGAAGCCTGTCCTAAATGATCTTGACCTTATCCAAGGCCTCCTGGACTAAATCTGTACCCAACAACCGAGCCTCTCCAGGCTCAAACCATCCAACTGGAGACCGACATCGCCTACCATACAACGCCTCATAAGGAGCCATCTGAATGCTGGACTGGTAGCTGTTGTTGTAGGCGAACTCTGCTAAAGGTAGAAACTGGTCCCAAGAGCCTCCAAAATCAATAACACAGGCTCGGAGCATATCCTCCAATATCTGAATAGTCCTCTCGGACTGAACATCTGTCTGAGGATGGAATGTTGTACTCAACTGAACCTGGGTGCCTAACTCCTACTGAACTTCTCTCCAAAAGCGCGAAGTAAACTGCATACCCCGATCCGAAATGATGGATGTCGGCACACCATGAAGGCAAACAATCTCTCGGATATAGATCTAAGCAAGTCTCTCTGATGAATAGGTGGTGGCAACTGGAAGGAAATGTGCTGACTTGGTCAGCCTATCAACAATGACCCAAATAGCATCAAACTTCTTCCGGGTCACCGGAAGTCTAGTAACGAAGTCCATGGTAATCCGCTCCCACTTCCACTCGGGAAACTCAATCCTCTGAAACACACCACCAGGCCTCTAATGCTCATACTTGACCTGCTGAAAATTCAAACACCGAGCCACATATGCAACAATGTCCTTCTTTATCCTACGCCACCAATAATGCTACCGCAAGTCCTGATACATCTTCGCGGCGCCTGGGTGAATAGAATACCAAGAACTATGGGCCTCCGCTAAGATCAACTCTCGAATACCATCGACATTGGGAACACATACTCGCCCCTGCAACCTCAAAACACCATCCGCATCTAAAGTCACCTTCGTGGCACCTCCACTCTGCACAATGTCTCTCAGGACACACAAATGAGGATCATCAAACTGTCGATCACGGATACACTCCAATAATGAAGAACGAGCAACCGTGAAAGCTAAAACTCGGATAGGCTCAAAGATGTCCAACCTTACAAACCGATTGGCCAAGGCCTAAATATCTAAAGCAAGCGGTCTCTGGCTGACATGAACATAAGTAAGACTACCCATGCTGGCTGACTTCCTACTTAATGCATCTGCCACCACATTGGCTCTCCCTGGGTGGTACAAAATAGTAACATCATAATCCTTTAATAGCTCTAACCATCTCCGCTGCCTCAAGTTCAACTCTTTCTGCTTGAACAAGTATTGCAGACTCTTGT
>MU744299.1:63958-95368 GCA_026770625.1 Nicotiana glauca | reverse complement strand
TGCTGGGGCATTGGTCAACCCAAATGACATGACCAAAAACTCATAATGCCCGTACCGAGTGCGAAATATTGTCGTAGGGACATCAGATGCCCTAATCCTCAACTAGTGGTAGCCAGACCTCAAGTCGATCTTCGAGAACACCCTAGCACCCTGAAGCTGGTCGAATAAATCATCAATCCTTGGCAGTGGATACTTGATCTTTATCGTCACCTTGTTCAACTGCCGGTAATCAATGCACATTCTCATAAATCCATCTTTTTTCTTCACAAATAGAACTGGTGCACCCCAAGGAGAAACACTAGGCCTGATGAAACCCTTCTCAAGAAAATCTTGCAACTAATCCTTTAACTCTTTCACCTCTGGCAGGGCCATACAATACGGCGGAATAGAAATAGGCTGAGTGCCTGGAGCCAGATCAATACAAAAATCAATATCCCTGTCGGGCGACATACCCGGTAGGTCTGAAGGGAAAACCTCTGGGAAATCCTGAACAATAGGAACTGAATCAATAGAAAGAACCTCTGTGCTGGAATCACGAACATATTCCAAATAAGCTAAACACTCCTTCTCGACCATGCGTTGAGCCTTAACATATGAAATAACACTGCGGGTGGCATGTCCTGGGGTCCCTCTCCACTCCAATCGGGGCAAGTCTGGTAAAGCCAAGGTCACGGTCTTGGCATGACAATCCAAGATCGTATGATATGGTGACAACCAATCCATCCCCAATATAACATCAAAATCAACCACGTCTAGAAGCAATATATCAACAGGGTCCCAAGACCCTCAAATACTACTACACAGGAACGATGAACTCTATCGACCACTATAGAATCACCCACTGGAGTGGATACATATGCAGGAATGCCCAAGGCATCAATAGGCATAGCCAAGTAGGGAGCAAAATAAGATGGCACATATGAATACGTGGACCCAGGGTCAAATAGCACTGAAGCATCCCTGTCACAAACCAGAATAGTACCTGTAATTACAGCATCTGATGACTCGGCCTCTGGCCTGGATGGCAAAGCATAACAACGGGGCTGGGCCGCACCACTCTGAATAGCATCTCTAGGGCGATCAACTACTGGCTGACCTCTGCCTCTGCCGGTCCGAGCTCCACCTCTACGGTCCCTATCTCCACCTCTATGATCCCTACCCCCACCTCTAGCTGGCTAGGCGGGCTGTGGATCACCTTCTGCCTGAATCATGGGGCGAGGACCCTACTGCTGAAAGCTGCCCGATGTTCGAGGGCAAAACCTGACAATGTAACCGGTGTCACCACAACCATAACAAGATCACGGCTGCTGCGACTGCTGGTCCTATCCACCTGAATGTCCTCCCCTGAAGCTCTGAAGTGGGGGTGCAGTGATAGGCTGTTGATCTGAATAATACTGCTGAGAACCTCAGCTGCCTAGAGCACCATGAGAAACTTGAAGCTTATATTGAAAGGGCCTCGGTGCCTGACCTCTACCATAGGAATCCTTACCTCCAGATGAGGTACCACTGAATCTACCAGAATGACGAGGCCTCTTGTCTGACATCTGACAAACTCCCTGTGTGAGGGCCATCTCAACTATGCGGGTCACATTGGCCGCCTCCTGAAAGGAAATATCACTACCAACTCCCATGGCCATCTGAAGACGGATCAGCTGAATCAATCCATCAATGAATCTCCGGACCCTCTCTCGCTCTGTAGGGAGTATCAGAACTGCATGGAGTGCTAAATCAACAAATCTAGTCTCATACTGTGTAACTGTCATGGAGCCCTGCTGGAGGCGCTCAAACTTCCTACAAAGTGCCTCCTGTTGAGTGACGGGGAGAAACTTCTCCAAGAATAACTCCGCGAATTGATCCCATGTCAAAGCTGGAGACCCTGTTGGTCTAGATAGGCAATAATCTCTCTACCAATTCTTGGCAGATCCTGCAAGCCTGAAGGTGCAAAAATCGACCCCGTTGGTCTCCACTATACCCAAAGTACTGGGAATCTCATGAAAACTGAATAGAAAATCCTGGGGATCCTTCGATGAAGCACCGCTGAAAGTGGTGGTGAAAATCTTGGAGAACAGATCAAGTCTCCACAAAGCATCCGAAGACATGGCCGCTCCATCACCGTCCTGAGCTGTAATACCTGTCTGAGCTGCCACTGCGGGCTGAACCACTGGAACCTGAGTCCGGGGAGCTACCTGCTATGGAGTACGCGTAGCAGGAGTCTGAATCCCTCCTCCAGCCTAAGAAGTGGCTGGTGCTACTGGCAGCAAACCCGCTCTGGTGACACTGTCCATAAAGCTGCCAGTCGGACTAGAGCATCTTGAAGATCCGGGGTAAACATAACCCCTCCTGGGACTTGAGCTGGGCCCACTGGAGCTGCTGGGGCTGGAACCTCCTCCTCATAGTCAGTAAGAGGCTCCACATCTAGGGCTGCTGCCCGGGGCTGAGCTCTGCCCCTGCCTCGTCCTCAGGCATAGCCTCGGCCTCGGCCTTTGCCCCTCACAGGAGCTGTTGCTGGGGGCTCGGGCTACTGCGCGGTAGAAGAAGAAGCACGTATTCTCGCCATCTGCGAAAGAACAGAGTAGAAAGACAATCAATATTTGAGAAACAGATATGCACGACAAGAAAGAACAAAAATGAAACTTTTCCTAACTCCGTAGCCTCTGGGGGATAAATACAGACGTCTCCGTACCGATCCCTCAGACTCTACCAAGTTTGTCCGTGAGTAGCGAGACCTATGCAACCTAGTGCTCTGATACCAACTTGTCACGACCCAGATTTCCCACCATCGGGCGTCGTGATGGCTCCAACTAATGGAGCTAGGACAGCCAAACATTAAATATAATCTAACCAATCTCAACAATATAATATACTGTAAGACAATTAAATAAATGCGGAAGTCTTTAAGTTTAATAAAATGAAATCGATTGCGGAAGTCTGAAATACATCACTACCCAAAACCTGGTGTCACTAGCTCATGGACTATTATAGAATACTACAAACAAGTCTGAATAAAAAGACAAATACATATGTCTATTTCGGTACAACGAAAACAAACTGAAATAAAGGAAAGGGACCTCATCCTGCGAACGTTAGCTAGGCTACCTCGAGAGTCCCTGGACTGAAGATAGCTCCCAGATAGAAATCCTACTGCTACTGCCCAAAAGCTGCTCCTAGATCTGTGCACAAAGAAATGCACGGAGTGTAGCATTAGCACAACCGACCCCATGCGTTGGTAAGTGCCTGGCCTAACCCCGGCGAAGTATACATGTATACAATAAAAGGAAAAGAAATGTCGAAACTAAACACTTAAAAAAAGGGGAGGGAAACATGCTGTGGGGGAGTACAATTTGAATATAAAATTCATTAGCGTAATTAAGAAACAGGGCACAATGATAATTATCAAAGAATAAGAATTAATTAGTTGCACGGCATCACCCTTCGTGCTTTTACTCTCGTTCTCACCCAAAGCAAATGAATAAAATGCACGGTATCACCCCTTCGTGCTTTCCCTCACATGACTCTCATTTCATGGCACGGAATGACCCTTCGTGCAAATATAATCAAATTAGAGCACGAAATGTCCCTTCGTGCCTAAACAGTCAAAACATAGCACGGAATGACCCTTCATGCAAATATAATCAAAAATAGCACGGAATGACCCTTCGTGCAATTCTAATAAAAAATAGCACGGAATGACCCTTCGTGTGTTAACACTCTTCATCACCCAAACAACAGTCACAACCAAACGGGCGAGAGAAAAATAGACAATAATAAGAAATGTCCCGGCAAGGGAATAACATAATTAACAACTAAATCCCGTCAAGGGAATAACATCATTATCTTTCACATCCCGGCAAGGGAAAATATTCAGTATATTTCACATTACCGGCAAGGGATCAATCATAACTCCTTTCAATTCTTCCATCTCTTACTCAGTAGTATTTATCATTCGAGCAAATGCTCCAAAGTATTAATATTTCATAATTTATCCTCAAACTCTTCACATTATGTAGTTATTATTAGTTAGCTTAGAAGAATTCCATATTATCTCAAAAACAAGTACAACAAGGACCCACGGTCATGCTAGACTCCGGTGTATAGACACTCGTCACCACGCCTATACACCGCACTCGATCATTTAGCAAATAGAAATTTGTAATACTCTAATCCTATTCCCTCAAGCAAAAGTTAGATCAAACACTTACCTCGGTCCGAAAATAGCAATCAAGCCTCTAACACCGTCTTTCCTCTAGAATCCAACTCCGAAACAACGATACCTAGCCATAATTAGTTCAATATTATCAATAATGGCTCAAAAACACAATCTCGTAGCCTAGAAATAGAATTCCCATCATTCTTCCAAAAATAGCAAAATCCGACACCGGGCCCACATAGTCCAAACTCATGGCTCGGAACAAATTCCAATCGCCCATAACCCCACGAGTTCAAATATATAATTTATTTTAAGATTCGACCCCAAATTGAGGTTGAATCACCCAAAATTCCCAAAAACCTAACTCTACCCAAAAGCCATAATTTCTACTTTGATTTCATGTTTTAGGCTAGGATTTTAGTAATTAGATGAAGAAATAATGAGGGAGTGATGTTAAGATTACTTACCCAAGAGTTATGATGGAAGGAGAGCTTGAATTTCGTCTGTGGAGGGTTTGAGAGGAGAGCTCGTGTGAAAAGTGATGAAAAATCCCGCAACTATTCTGTTCTTGAGCTTTTAAAATCAATGGGCATTTTTGGTCTACACGTTCGCGACACATTGGTCGCGTTCGTGATGAAGGCTGGTCGGGTACACTACGCGAACGCGGAGGGACTATGCAAACGTGTTGAAGAAGTCTGGGGGGGAGGGGGGGTTCCAGGTTTGGTCTACGAGTTCGCGAGGGCAGGCACGCGAACGCGTTGAAGAGGGGGCTTAATGCTACGCGAACGCGTGGTGATGTACGTGAACGCGATGAAGAGAGGTACAACTCTATGCGAATGCGAGGAAGGGTTCGCGAACGCGAAGCAAGGAAATGCCAAGGCACTGCGAACGCGAGCCTGGGGCCGCGTTCGCGAAGAACAAAATCACTGTGCAATATTGCAGAAACATTTGATGAGTTTTCAAGTGTAAAACTACTCCGAACCACCTCCGAATCACTCCCGAGCCCTCGGGGTTCCCAACCAAACACACACCCTAACTCAATATCATCCTACGAACTTGCTCGAGCGATCAAATCGCCAAAATAACATCAAAATCAAAGAATCAAACCCCAAAACTCAAAATTTTCATTTCAAAGTTCATAACTTCCAACTTTAGCTATTTAGGTCCAAAACACGTCAAACGACGTCCGATTTCAACCAAATTTCACAGAAAGCGCTTAAAGCATATTTAAGACCTGTATCGGGCGTCGGAACCAAAATACGAGCCTGATACCTATATTTTCTAGCTCATTTTCATTTCTATTTTTTCTTAATAATTTCAGAAAATAATTTAATAGAAAAATTCTTTTACCGGAGTTCTGGACCTCGGATTTCGACTCCGGGCACATGCCCGAGTCCCATATTTTTGTACGGACCTCCCGGGACTATCACAGCACAGGTCCGGGTCCGTTTACCCAAAATATTGACCAAAGTCAACTATATCAATATTAATATTATAATTCTTTAAATTTTTCACAGAATTCACATATTTTAACATAAAAACTTTCCGGCTTCGCGCCCGGACTGCGCACGCAAATCGAAGCAACTAAAAATGAGATTTTCAAGGACTCGGAAGCGCGAAAAAAGGGAAAAATACGGTGATGACTCCTTTGGGTCGTCACATATAGTTTTATGTTACTTCTATGTTTTTGCATGTGGGGGAGTGGTAACATGGAATTATAGTTAAAGAATACAAATAATAGTGACAAGAATTGTTTATGTCGCTTCATTATATCCTTAGAATTAGTTGAACTGTGTCTCCCGATAATTGATAGACAAATTTGACAAAATCTCATTTAATTGTGTAAAGAGAGAAAGAAACATGAAATGTTTATAACTGGCTAGAGCTGGGTTCCAGTCTGATCATTTTCGAATTTCTATTGCTGTTCTTTGGTTACAACTTACAAACCAGCATGCTTGGGTTCTATTCCAGGAAAACCAACATTTTGCAAATTAAAGGAACTTATATATCAAATTAATGCATAGATTTTGCAATTTACAAGACAAGACTCAAAATCCAAGGACAAAAATATGTATATATAACGAAAAGAAGAAAAAAGAAATGAAAAACAGGTGGAAGATCAATATGTTGTAAATAAAGTATTCTTATTTAGCTTTGTAGTCATCTAGATGACAACACCTTCTCGTGCCACCAAATTTCATTTTATATACATAACTAGTCGGTATGCACTTCGACCTCTAATCTCCCTCCAATACATGTACTCCCTCCGTTTCAATTTATGTGGACCTATTTGATTGGGCATAGAGTTTAAGAAGAGAAAAGACTTTTGAACATGTGGTATAAAATGATTTGATGTGACTATAAATTATTGCATAAAGGTAAATTTTTTCCAAATAGAGAAAAAAATCATTCTTTTTGACACCAACTAAAAAAGAATAAAGTTAAATCTTTTCCTTATTTTGTATACGTATAAAGTCCCAAAATAAACTTTACTTAATATAAACTCTTTCCTTATTTTGACAAGTTAACATAATTATAACCTTCCAGGTTAAAAGTTTCTATATTAATTTTCAGAATAGAAATAAAGGAAAGTAGAAAAGAAACAAACAGGTTTGCCTGTTTTAACTCCTTCGGGATTACAAATTTTTACTTATCATTTTCTTGTTTTCTTCTCGCTTATTATTGTTATTTCTTTTTGTCATTGATTTCACAAAACTTAATTTAAGTGAAAAATTAATGAAAAGAAAATCAAAATTAAGAGTTTTACATATACATATACTTTCGGAATCCACTTACTTTATTTTCTTTTTACTTAAGCTTTGAAAGTTAAAATAATTTCAACAAAAAAATAAAGCTCATAAAAATATTTATAAAATTAACTAAATAATGGAGTACAACAGAAAGGATAATTTAGTCAAACCATAACTTTTTACTATTATGCTAAATAGATTAAAAATATTTTGCTAATAAAATTAAAATAAAGGAGATAATATAATATCGAAAATCACAAAGGAGATTAGTGTTACAAAGTCAAATATGAGAGGATATCTTTTATTAATTATTTAAATTATATAGAAAGTCTTAATATATAAGAATTTAAAATGAATTAAGAGTTTACTTACTTAAAATAATATAATTTTAAAATTTTCATAACTACATTTTCTTCCATGTTATCCATGTAAAGTATATATAAAAACTACAATACATTTTAATTTTATAGTTGAACTACTTACTTAAGAGAGAGAGAAATGGTTGGCAGAATCAATAAAACTAATAGTTAAGGAAATACAAAAATTCAAAAATAAAATATCAAATAGATTTTTTACCCTTCAATAAATAAAATTCATAATGGACAAAAATTGTATTACAGTTAAATTTATAAAACTTTCAATCGACTAATATTTAAAATTTGAATCAACAAGAAAATAAATTATTTCCTCTACGATAGAAAATAAATGGTTAAGTTTTTGATTAACTCATAAGCAAAATATCCAAATCAAAACTTTTTCAAAATTCAGCATATAAATAATTTATTTTTAAGCTTACAAAGCTCTTAGAATATGTAAATTTATTTCCATAAGAGAAGCATTACCGTGAAAGAAATAAAAAAATAGAGTTGAATTGATTATAATACAACTTTAAGAGTAAAATTGGTAAGAGATTAATTTTGAGGCAGCAAGAATGAAATACTAAAATATAGAATGTATCTTAGTGAAGTATCATATTAATTATTTTTCTTTTTCTTTGCATTAATCATATCAACAAATGACAATTCCCTTCGTTGTTTTTATACTCATTTTCACTTAGCAATATTTTTCTAGGAGCTACATTGCCAATCTATTCATTCTCGTATCTTAAGAGACAAAAGTTTATTTTTTAAATTTCCGGACGAAATTCCTACATAAGTTCTCAAAAATCATAATAAAACATAATGTTCTCAAAAAGCATTGATGACTTTTTTAAAACATAATGATTTACTTTGTCTAACTAGCTAAGTAGGATCAATACTCGTTTTCTGTAACTTATATTTTTTTTTTATTTTATAGCAAACACATTGTTTATATAATTTTTCAAAATCATGTTCTCATTAATATAAAATACACGCGCAAAGCGCGTACCTTGAAAATAGTCCTATGTTAAAAGTACGAAGGCCCTTAGCGAAATGTTGTTCGTCTTTTTTACCCTTTAAAAATTGAATTCACACTGGACAAAATAGTCATTTTACTATTTTCTTAATATTTACAAATAGTCATTTAATTAATCTCCTACCATTTAGAAATGATCATCTAATTATTCTCCTAATATTTTTAAACTAGGAAAGTTTGTTATTTCCCTAATATTTGAGAATAGTCATTTAATGAATTTCTTACTATCTAGGATTCTCCTAATATTTATAAACTAAGAAAGTTTTTAATTCAACTCCATTTATATTCAGGAGTACCAAATTTCTTCTTTTAGGTTTCCGATGAGGTTTTTTCAGTTATAATAAAATTATGCCTATAAGTTTTAATTTTTCTTTAGTTAATAAAGTTTTGATGTAGGAAAGTTAGACCAGCTTCGGTACTATATTATTAGGACTAATTTTTTTATAAAATATAATGGGTGAAAAATGAGCCTTTTGAACTTATTTGTGGATGTGACGACCCGGCCCGTTGTCGCGTGAGTTACCGTCCCGTTTTTCCATATTATATTGTTCTACGCTTCAATATCAGTATTTGAATGAATCGGATAGAATTGAGTTGGTTTTAGTTGGAAATGAGGCACTTAGCCTCTTAGAAGGAAGCTTGTTTTGGAAAAGTTAACCGGAAGTTGACTATATAGTTAAAAGGCTCGGATGTGAATTCTAGCGATTTGGTTAGCTTCAGGGGATGATTTATTACTTAGGAGTGCGATCGGAATTAAATTTGGAGGTTTGGTGTAGAATTAGGCTTGAATTGGCGAAGTTTGAATTTTGGCGAATTCTGGTTGATAGGCGAGATTTTGATCCGAGGGTCGGAATGAAATTCTGAGAGTCACAGTAGCTTTGTTAGGTAATTTTGGATATGTCTGCAAATTTTTAGGTTATTCGGACATCGTTTGGTTGACATTTTGATCGAATGTGCATTTCGGAAGTTCTTGAAGAACTTAGGCTTTGATTTGGTGAAATTTGATAATTTTATGTTAACGATAGTGTTTTGATGGTGCTATCATATTTGAATAAGGTTTTAGGATGTGTTGGTGCTTTTGGTTGAGGTCCCGGGGGCCTCGGGGTGAATTCGGGTGGTTAAACGGAGAGTTTGGAGTTTATTGCAGGTTTGAAGTTTGCTGGTTCTGTCATTTCCGCATCTGCGGAAAATGGACAGCATAGGCGATTCCGCAGATGCGGCTTGGTGGTCGCAAAAGCAGTTCTGAGGGTCTGGGTAATTTTCGCAGAAGTGGAGGCTTTTCCGCAAAAGCAGGCATCGCATATGCGATTTTGGACCGCAGAAGCGGTCTGGGCATTTTTGGAAGAAACCGCAGAAACGGTTGGGGAACCGCAAAAGCGGTGACAGCAGAAGCAGTAATTAAAGTGCAGAAGCAAAAAAATCGCTGTGGCAGAAGAGTTTATATCAATAATTCATCCACGAGCTTATGTCATTTTTCCTCCATTGTGGAGCAATTTTTGAGAGCTTGGAGGCAATTTTGAAGAGAGATTCAAGGGTTAATGATTGGAGGTAAGTTCCTTGGCCTAATTATTCAAGTTTATAGTAAAATTATTGTAGGCATGTAATTTTGACCCGCGCATTAGAATCACCTTTAATAATCCTAGTATTTTTTTTAGGATATTTATTTGGGTTTATTTGTATTGGATTTTACTTTATTACTAATTTTAATTCTATTTTAAGGCACAAAAATTGAAAAATAAGAAAATACAAGGTTTATTTCTATATTTTATTACTAATTTTAATTCTATTTAAAGGCACAAAAATTGAAAAATAAGAAAATACAAAATAGTTTCATGTTCTATCTATTTCTATTTAGTTTGGGTTATTAAGATTTTTGTAGCCATACATTTCTTTTACTATGATTTTTAACTTTTACTTTTAATTTATATAAAACATGATATATTAAATATATAGTTTCATATTACCATATAGTTTTATTTAATTAATTATAATTAGTTTAGTTGTTCCTTTAAATTTAGTTTATTATTTAATGAACTTCTTAAATTGAAGAAAACCAAATTTTGAAGCCCCATTTTACCCGAAAGGAAGCCCAAATCGGGCAGCCCAGCTGGTCCCTCGCCCCAAGCCCAATACCCGCCGGGTTAACCTATCTACCCGCCCTATCTTCCCGCTCAAATCTCAGCCGTCAACTTAATTGTTATCCAATGGCCAATATTAATCCTCCAAAACCATACAAAATCCCAATCTTACACTAAACCCTAATCCCAAACCTAAGAGACCAAACCAGCCGCCCCACACCCTCTTCAGCCCTATCTCGCCGCAAGATCACCCCCAAACCACCAAAATCTTCCTCAAATCATTACATGGTCCCCTCCCTCATTGTCCCTCCTTTCATATTTCTTCCACTTCATCCGAATCTACATCGACCTCTGCCAACAAGAACGTTCTTGTTCCTTTTTCATGCGGCCTTGAGAGCGAATTTCGGATTAATGGGAGCCATGGATTGATTATGGATCAATCTTGGCCTTCCATTTACCCCAAAATCGTTCGCGAAAGAAAATCAGAAGGTTTGGATATTTTTGGAGGATTTTCGGATTTTTAGAGTTTTTTTTTTAGATTTCTTACAAAGGAAGGGGAAGCTTCTAGGCGTCTTATAAATAGGGGTTCTTGGGCAGGAGGAGAGGAGGAGAGAAAAAGTTTCGAAAGAACTAGGGTTTTCGAATTTTTGGTTTGTTCAGAAAATTTCAATTCATTCAAAAATTGGAGTTCTCTTTTAGTGTTTATTGATTTTTTTTCTGGTTTCGTTTTCATATATAAAAAATAAAATAAAAAAAATATCTCTTCTAGTTTGAATCTTACATAAAGTCAGAAATACAAAGGAAAAATTATGTTTCATCTCTTGTTTGGCTGAACGGAGTTTGGATTTGGAGTTGCCGTTCGAAGTCGAGTCTGTGGTTCCTGTTCGATTTAGTTGCTGTGTTTCTTGTTCGGATTTCATGATTTAGAGCATTGTAGCTGATTTCTTAATTCTCTGCTACCAAGAAGAAACTTGCAATTCTCAGGTTCATCTCTTTTTCTTTTACTACTGTCTTGACGTGATTCAAATATGATGAGAGTTTAGGATAAAAGTGATTGAATTGTGGTGCTAGTATGGGCTAATTCATGTGGTTTTAATGTTGTTTTTATATGAACATGTCATGTTTTTACCTTGGGTGTTTGAAGTACTTGTATTCTCAAATCTGCTAGTTTCCTTATAATACTAAAGGATTGATTACACGATGTTAAAAAAAAACTGAAATGATGGATTTAAGTCCGTGTAAGTTCCATGGTAGACTAGCATGTTTCTGATGACTGCGTTTTTGAGTTCGCTGACTATCTTGTAGCCTTCATCTCGATTCTGTCTTGTCTGGTTTGTCGTTGCATTGCGCAATTGTTCATAGTTTGATTACTGCTGCTGATACTCAGTAGTTGGTATTTTCATGGGTGATTATCAATAGCCTCTGTTCGTATATGCTGATTTGAAATAGGATCACACAGGGCATTAGTTTGATAACCTACATGGAGTTCTTGTAGTTCACTTAGAATTCAAATATGAGTTTAGCATTTTAGTTTGCGCATCATATTCAAGCAAATCTGCCCCTGTCCAGAATACATGACCATCTGTGCTTTGTTTCTTCTATTAAAGATGGATTAATCAATTGGTTAAGGTTTAGATGACTAGTTTTCAAATCCTTTCAATTTCATGTAGGCTGTTAGTTGCTAGATAAGAATTCTATGTGTTTAAATGACTAGGTTTCAAATCCAAGAGTCAGTTAGCGAGTCTCGTTTGAGTTCAAGAACAAAAATGAAAGCTCGATGAAGTGTAACCATTGGTTCGCGACCTAACTCGAATTAATATTGTCCCCAACATGGCAAGCTGTTAGATTGGTAATCTGCTAGTTTGGTAATTGCTTTAAAAGTCAGTTTATGGTTCAACATCAGTCAAGTTTAATCACATTCTCAGTAATCTCGTTGCTGAACTTATTATTAGTCATGACTGATGGGATTGAAACTCATAGCTTGAGTGTGTCTAGGCGTCTGTGAATTTAGGTCTTATGTCGAATATTCCCTATCCCACTCTTGTAAAGAATGAGGTTTGTAGTTATTTCCTTTTAGAGTCGGTGTAACGTTCTTTTGAGATGGTCAAATGATGGGTTGTGTGTGTTTTGGTCCGATTCATGTTATTCTTAACAAAATTGTGGCTCCAGTGATACATGAGTTTATCATATAGTTTGATCTGATTCAAGTGTTAGGTTTGTACTTCTCTGGTGTGCATGGGGTTACTATGGGAGTTGAATTTTCTTTGCCCCTTTTAATTTTTAAACGTAGGAATCTAGTCCTTGATTGAATGAATTCAGTATGTCTATAAAAGGTGCAAATGAAGTGCTACATGGGGTTAACTTAGCAGAATAGGAATTCTTGCGCATAGGAATAATGATTAACTTAGATGACAAATTAAATTTTAGGCTTGAAAAGTGAGGTTCAAAAGATTTGATATTGTCAAATAGGTTTGGTAAGAAATCTGACTATTGGTTGTTTTCCCAATTCACGTTGTTTTCTCATGTGCATTTTAGATTATTTTTATATAGTCTTGTTAGTTGCTTATTCATATCCTTTGAATGCTTTAAATTCTCGTTGGCGGAATGTCTATTTCTAGTCTTTGTTTGTGTGCACAGTTTATGTGATTCCTTATGCGTACAGTTTGAATAAATTGCTTGAAATGGCTCATGGGGTTCGGGTTTAAATGGATTAAAAGAATTTGAGCATGAATTGAATCCTGCTTTTATTTAGTTCTCTTTTATTGCATTTTTAACATTTTATCATTAGGAGCATGTTTAGGCCGTCATCACAGGGTAGGCGCAACCTTAGGATTTTTCATTTGCTTTTTGGTTTCGAGACGAGAGGTCCTCCCTTAGTTATATTTATCCGGGGTATGCCCCGAGGGATTTGTATATATATTTTATCCGGGGTATGCCCCGAAGTATTTGTATTTGAAGGCCGAAGACGGAACGGTTCGAGGAAGCATAGAATAGTATTTTATTTTTTGTTTTATTAGGTAGGGACAACCTCGAGCCTCTTTTGACTGTTTATTTTCTTTTTGTGTGCTTTTACCTTAATTTGAATATCTTAAAAGCTAACTTGATCGAGTACGCAACCATGATCTTCACGGGACTTGGGGAGTGCCTAACACCTTCTCCCCGAGTCAAATAAACCCCCTTACCTGAATCTCTGGTGCAGACTCAATTTTGGAGTCTCAAGTGTTTTGAAAGGAAAATCATTTTTAAAAACGGTGACCTGGCACACCGAAATTAATGTCAGATGGCGACTCTGAGTTACTTCCTTTTGAACACAATTTTTGTCACTTTTCAAATTGAAAAACCCTTTCCTGAGCTTTACCAAAATCTTTTTATTAATATTTATGAGGGTTTAGTGAGGTTTGTAAAAGAAATGAGTGTGACATCTCTGGCGACTCTGCTGAGGACTTGCTGGTTCGAGCTAGTACTTGATTTTGTTGGCTTTTAGAATATTTTGATTGAGGTTTTTATGCTTTTTCGTTAGCTTTACTTGATTTTTATTATGTTTTTATATTTTGTTGTTTTCTAGTTGCTTATTTGTTTAAAGGTTTTGCTTTATGTGTTTACTGCTTTATAACTATCATCATATGCATTATCCGGTCAATTCTTTCTGCAACAAGTCTCGGAGCACGCGTCGCGTGCACGAACTCTTTGTTGAGTCACACTTAATTTAGGAGGGGGGGTCGTCGGACGTATGGAGTGGGTGGAAAGCTTGAGCAGCCACCATCGACCATACGCTCCCTCGAATCGCCTTGTTAGTGAACTCCCAAACTTAGGTCAGCCTTTAGGTTATTTTATTTGCATCACGTCATTCAGAACTAGCAGGGCTCGGTCCCAGGTACCGTGTCCTTTGTAGGAAACTTGTCCAAATTTGGTCAAAATGGGCCCGTGGCCCGAAATAACATGTAATCATCCTATGTGCTAAATGTCGCATCTTTGAGGGTAAAAAGGTCATTTGGCGGACCGATATTTGGGAAAGAAGGGTGAAAAAAATGAAGAAAATAGGGTCAGGTTACATTTTTCTTTCACAACTTTTTCAAGAAAAGACAAAAATTGAAAATAGAAAATCCAAAAAGATTTTACACTTTTTCATTATTTTCCAAAAATTCAAAAAAATTTGAAAATGGAAAATCCAAAAAAGATTTTACACTTTTCCATCATTTTCCAAAAAATTCAAAAAAAAAATGAAAATTAAAAAAAAATCCAAAAAGATTTTACATTTTTCATCATTTTTCAAAAAGACAAAATATAGCTTTTTTTTTTCAAATTAATTGCGTCTTCCCGAACTACGCGAACCTGATTCTCGTCTTCCAGGGCATGATACATAGGCAACCCACGTAGGGTTCGATCTTCCTAGTAGGTCTTAGGCCTATGGCTTCCGGGGTCATAGCCAAATTTTGCATCTTTAGCCCCTTTTGGCCATATCGACCATTTTTGCCAAAATAGGAGTATTTTTCAAATTAGTTTGTTATCCCCTGTCTTAGAGCTCTGTGTCTACAATAAAGTGTCCTCTCGATTCTAAGGTCCATCCATGTCGTGTTTGTGTCCTAGCCACATTTGACCACATCGGCCATTTTTGCAAAAAAAGGGGGGGTCCATTTTCGCAAAGTAATTTTTAAGGCCATGATCGTTGGGATATTGGAGTCATGTAAGCTTTAAATGGAGCACTTTTCATGCATTAGGGGTCAACTTTGTCAAGTTTGCACTAATAGCCACTTTCAGCCACTTAGGCCATTTTGCAAAAATATAGCCAAATTGTGTCTCACATTTGTCCACTATGAAATGTTGTGGTGTCACGTGGTGTCCTGAGTCGCTAACCATGTTCTCTTCATTCAGGTATGGACCCGCTGATTCGATCCAAAGTGCTGATGGTAGTAAAGATTCCTAGGAAGTTAATTAAGTGGTGGAAAATGTTTTCATCAATAGAGCAACATGAGTTAATGCAGAAATTGGGCACCTTGACTTCCCTTCTTGATATCACACCCCGCCCAGACTTGGTGGAGGCGATGCTGACTTATTGGGATCCGCAAAAATTTGATCTTCAGATTTGGAGATTGTGGGATGACTCCTACCTTGGCGGAAATGTCCGGTCTCACTCGTTTAAGCTATATAGGCAAGGACATGATACTCCCCCGAGACCACTCTAGGACAAGATTCCTCAGTGACCTAGGCCTGAAAGATAATAAGCATTTAAAATGCCTCGAGCAGACCTGGATATCCTTGGATTATTTGTTTTCTAGATTTGGACCACAGGATAGATTTGACGTCTTTTGGGATGAGTTTTGCACAACCAAAGCAAAGTTGCAAAGACATCGCCTTGAAGCTTTCAGCCTTGCTTTGTTGGGATTATTGGTTTTTCCATTAGATGAGAGGCACATTAGCACCCGTTTGCAGTCAGTAGTAATGGCACTATTTCATGAGAAGCAATGCAAAACCGTTATCGTCGTGCCGATGATCTTAGCAGAGTTGTACCGAGCCCTGAGTGAGGTTAGGGGAGGTGTCAGATATTTTGAGGGAAGTAACTTTTTGCTACAATTGTGGATGATGGAGCATTTGCACACTGCTTCTTTACTTTGTCCTATCGACTGTGCCTTAAGGGATCGGGTGGTATGCATCGAGTGTAGGATGAAATCTCCTAAGTTTTCATACCCGGTAGGTGTTACATCTTGGATTGAGTTCTTTGGGTTGAGGACAAATGGGAATGTTTTGTGGGCTTACCTTTGGCTACCTTTAGATGATATTTTGGTAGGATGCCTCATGCAGCCTTTCCTAATGCTGATAGGACTCAAGTGTGTCAGGTCGTACACTCCTATTAGAGTAATGCGACAGTTGGGTAGAAGACAAGAGGAGCCTCCAACTTTGAATCCCCGGAGGCACATCATGAATTTTAGCAAAAAAGCGGCTGATGAAATCAAGTGGGTGCAATACTGGAACAATGCAAAGAGGATGAGGAAAAATACATTAGTAAAGGATATTGGCAGGCCCGAGTGTACTCAGGAGTACCTAATTTGGTTACAGTCCATCTTAGTACCCCGTTGCCAGCACAACTTAGGGGTCGCGCAGTTCAGACAGATGATTTTGAGAAGGCCTCGGACCAAGTTCCTTGGAACAAGCTTGAGTTGATAAAGTCTCAGTTAGCAGGATTGGCAGTAAACGTGGAGCAGCATAGCCAGTATTTATTTGGGGTCGGCCTTCAAGATGCAGGGGCACATGCCACGATTTTTGTTCCCAACGTTGGTGTTTCTTTACGAGGCATATTGCAGAGTTTGAGCATGACGGGCAGCCCAGGACCATCCCATCCAAGACCGTCGCACCCAGGAGCAGCTTGAGGAGTCGTTCTATTTAGATATTCTGAGATTGTCTTATGTTGTCTTTTACCTTCGTGTCTTGTTTAGGAGCATTGAGTTCTTATGGTAGTGTCAGAGTCTGTCATAGTATAGTCGAGTATGTCATGTCTTTCGTTATCGTGCTTCCCTTTGCATTTTAACATCGAAAAGTTTTAAATGAAAAATCCCAAAAGAATTTTGTTTTTAGTTTATTTTCCATCACTTTTCCAGAACTACGCTTGGTCTGATTCATGAGGGACATGATACGTAGGCAACCTACATCGGGTTCGATCCAATTATTTTTGGTTTAAAATAAAATAAATTAAAAAAATGGAGTGATAAGAGTTGTTGGAAAAGAAAGAGAAGGATGGACAAGTGAGCGAAACTGTGATGATGCCATATGACCTTGTGACCCTCAAAGCCATTCTAGAACCGATAATTGTCGCTAGGTGCATTGCATGTAATGTGATATTATTATTTGATAAATGCCCTAACGCTAACATGGTGGTTTTGTGGTTGTTCTCTGTTATCTTTATTTTCCTAGTAGGAAGGTGGTTAGTTTGTTGGCATCCTGGCAAGTCATCCATACAATACCCGATTAAAGTGTCAAACAGTCATGTCTAGCAAGGAAACAGATACTGCAGTTGTAGACCCACCAAGGGAGATTGTTGAGTCGGAATCGGAACTGCAAGAGGAGGTCCGGAGGTTGAGGCATCAAATGGCGGAGATGTATCGAGCCTGGAGTAAGGGACACCCTCCACCTTCGTTCCCTACCAACTACACAGAAAACCCTGCTTCTATTCCACCAATCTCTCAATCCCAGATGCCCAATACCATTGATCTTTCCCCACAACACGCACCTGGATTTACCCCTTACCACAATTACCCCGAGACTTCGGCCCAAACTTTTCATGCTCCACCAGCAAAAACAACCTCATACCCTGTTCTGACTTTCGCTCCTATTTTTGTACCCCTTCTACAAGCTACCCTCCACCGATCCTCTAGTCAGCCCGCATTCCCCGCTCCAGATACCTACTACTATGCACCGGAGCCCACCTTCTAAGTCCCAGGTCCTTATTCTTACACTCCCCGATTTGAGCCTCATGTCGAAATTGATAAACCATCCAAGAATGCAGAGCAAGAAGAGATGTTTAGGAAGGTATAGAGTCTGGAGCAATCATTGAGAAATATGCAAGGTTTGGGAAACCAAGTGAGTGTGGCTTACAAAGATTTGCGTTTGTTCCCCGATGTCCAACTACCTGCTGGGTTCAAGATGCCTAAGTTTGACTTGTATGATGGACATGGGGACCCTGTAGCTCATCTGAGGGGTTATTGCAGCAAAATGAGAGTCGCCGGAGGAAAAGACGAATTGTTAATGGCATACTTCAGCCAAAGTCTAAGTGGGGCAGCTTTAGAATGGTACACCCGCCAGGACGTTAGCAGGTGGTACACCTGGGATGATATGGCTCAGGCCTTTGCCCGGCATTTTCAGTACAATATAGACATTATTCCTAACCACCTATCTCTGACCAAGGTGGAAAAGAAACCTAGTGAAAGCTTTAGAGAATATGGGTTCCGATGGAGGGAGCAAGCTGCACGAGTCAATCCTCCGATGGAAGAGGACGAGGTGGTTAAATATTTTCTTCAAGCCCTGGAGCCCACTTACTATGGTCACTTGATCTTAGCCATTGGTAAGTCTTTCAATGATGTGGTGAATATGGGAGAAATGGTGGAAGAGGGCCTCAAGTCGAGTAAGATCATGAGCTATTCTGCTATAAAAGCAACCACCCAGGTAATCCATAGTGGTACCGGAAGTTTGCTAGGTAAGAAGAAGAAGGAAGATGCTGCTATGGTTGTCTCCGAATCATGGCATGGACCAAGGGGTTCACCTCATCAATACACCCACCCTAGACTTCGACCCCGACCTCAAACCTATACCCAAGCTCCATATAATCCACCTCAACATTACTTTTCCCCGCAAAACCCCCAATACTCAGCCAGGCTATCCCAATACCTTGCTCACCATGCACAGTCATATGCTCAACCCCATCCTTACCTGTAATGGCGTGCTCCAGCCCCGCAGAATATCTATCCAGCTCCACAAAATACCTACCCACCTCCACGACCCTACCATAACCCCAATAGATCACATTTTCGACCAAGGCCAGATCATAGGAGAGAGAGGCTGCAGCGAAAACAAAGTTTTACCCCACTTGGAGAATCCTATGGCAGCTTGTTTCAAAGGTTAAGGCAGCTGGATGTCTTGAGGCTGATTGAGTCAAAGATACCAAATCCCCCTCCAAAAAACCTCGATTATTCCCTAAGATGCGCGTATTGTTCTGATGCTCCACGGCATGACATAGAAAAGTGTTGGCATTTGAAACAGGCAATCCAGGAGCTCATTGATACAAACCAAATTGTAGTCCAAAGCCCAGACGCGCCAAACATCAACCAAAACCCTTTGCCAGCCCATGAAGAAACACATATGATTGAAATAGTTCACAAGGATGGGGAGCCCAAGAGGTCTTGTAAGTCCGTCATGATGATTCGGGCCAGTGAAAGTAATATGGTTAAAGCTCCAGACTCTACCAAAGCAACCCCCCTGACAGTTGAAGAGGTAACAGAAAAACCGAGCTCACTCAATTTGAAACTACCGGTGTTGGTCGAGAAAGGGATGTCAAAAGATGTTGGGGCAAGTATAGAAAGCTCAAAAGTGATAGTGCCGGGGATTCTGAGTAAACCTGTCATAGTTGTGAAGGGGGCTCCTATTACCCCTATCATCATTAAACTAGTAACCCAACTGCTAGTGGTGGACGCCAAGGCTGTTCCGTGGAATTATAAACAAGTGACAGTGACATACAAAGGAAAAGAAATAGAGGAAGAAGTTAATGAAGCTGGAGGATTGACTCCCTCTGGGAGATGTTTCACCCCAGAAGAATTAAGGAAAGCCAAGCCATTCAAGGATAGCCAAATGCCAATAAAGAAATCAGTCACCGAGAAAGAGGCTGAGGAGTTCCTGAAAAAGATGAAAGTGCAGGATTATTCCATCTTGGTGCAGTTAAGGAAAACACCAGCTTAGATTTCTCTTTTATCTTTGCTGATACATTCTGATGAACATCGCAGGGTCTTGATGAAGATTTTGAATGAGGCCCATGTCCCTGATAAGATAACGGTGAATCACCTGGAAAAAAATGGCTAGCAAGATCTTTGAAGTCAACAGGATCACTTTTTCAGATGATGAACTTCTTATAGATGGTACAAAACACAATCGAGCCCTTTATCTTACGGTAAAATGTGAAGATTCTGTTGTCTCAAGGGTTTTGGTTGACAATGGCTCCAGTGTGAATATTTGTCCCCTGTTTACTCTGCAAAAACTGAAGATTGGCACCGAAAGAATCCATTTGAACAGTGTGTGTGTTCGAGGCTTTGATGGGGGAGGTAAATATTCTGTCGGAGATATAATGCTCGAATTGTCGAAAGGGCCAGTTGAGTTCACCATGGAATTCCAAGTGTTGGACGTGGCTGTCTCCTATAATCTGTTGTTGGGCAGGCCCTGGATACATGCTGCTAAGGTAGTCCCGTCTTCTCTCCACCAAATGGTGAAGCTTGAATGGGACAGGCAAGAAATAGTCGTGCACGGTGATGAGGACTTGTCAGCCTGTAATAACACAATTGTTCCATTTATTGAAGCCGAAGATGATAAGGGACCTTGGGTTTATCAAACTTTCGAAACAGTATCTGTCGAGAAAGTTCCTGAAGGAGGATACATTCCGGGTCCTAAGCTCTCCTCCGCGTCCGTCATGGTGGCGAATGAAATGTTAAAGAATGGTTTTGTGTCGGGCAAGGGTCTGGGCTAATCTATGCAAGGTATTGTGCATCCAGTGCGCCCTAGTGGGAATCCTGGTACATTTGGTCTGGGATTCACTCCCACAGAGAAGGGCGTGAAAAGGGTTAAGAATTTGAAACAAAAGGTATGGTCACTCCCTAAGCATGTCCCACACATCTCTAAGTCTTTTGTCAAGCCAAAGGCTAAAGAACCTCCAACCTCCTCAATTTCAAAACCTGTGGTCGATGTTGATGAAGAGTTGATCAAGAGGTTCCAAAGTTTGTTCGAAGAGGTCAATATGGTAGAAGTTGGTTAAGGCTCCATTAAAGCAGATGTGCAGCTCGTTGGCCCAAACGTGAAGCTTAGCAATTGGAAGCTACTCCTCTCCCCATCAGGAAGGAGTTTTGGTAGTTTGCTTTATTTTCCTTTCTGTTATCTGGGTTATTCCAAGGTTGTAATCCAGATTTTTAGTATTTGCTTGTTTTGATGTTCAAACCCTTCTATCCTTTTATTTTCAATGAAATGCAATTTCTCGTTTTCCGTTATTCTTAATAGTGTTTTTATTTTTGTTCTTTTTATTTTCTTTGTACAGTTCTTTTTATGCCGGTTGCAATGACATGACATGCATGAAGAATTTTCAGTCGAGTCTTAAAAGCCAATCTAATTCTGAAATAGCAATCCAAGAGGTAGAATATGATGATGAAATAGAATATGATGAAGAAGCAGCATTTGAGGAAATCAGTAAAGAGCTAAAGCAATTTGAAGAAAAACCAAAGCCTAATTTGAGTGAGACTGAAGCAATCAATTTAGGGGACCATGATGATGTTAGGGAAATCGAGATAAGTGTGCATTTAGAACCACAAGTTTAAGGAGGAAATTATCAAAACATTGTTTGAGTACAAAGATGTCTTTGCATAGTCATATGATGATATGCCGGGCCTGAGCACTGATCTGGTAGTTCATAAATTGTCGACTGATCCAGCGTTCCCTTATGTTAAGCAAAAGTTGCGAAAGTTCAAGACTGATATGAGTATGAAAATCAAAGAAGAAATCACAAATCAGCTTACTGCAAAGGTCATTCGGGTCACTTGATATCCCACTTGGTTAGCTAATGTTGTGCCAGTACCGAAGAAGGATGGTAAGACCAGGGTTTGTGTTGATTACCGTGATCTTAACAAAGTGAGCCCAAAGGATGATTTTCCATTGCCAAACATTCACATTCTGATCGATAATTGTGCCAAGCATAAGATTGGATGTTTCGTGGATTGTTATGCGGGATATCACCAAATCTTGATGGATGAGGAAGATGCAGAAAAGACAGCGTTCATCACGCCATGGGGAACATATTGTTAACGGGTAATGCCATTTGGTCTGAAGAATGCCGGGGCAACATATATGAGGGCAATGACCACCATATTTCATGACATGATACATAGGGAGATTGAGGTCTATGTAGATGATGTGATCATAAAGTCAAAGAAGAAGTGCGACCATGTCAAGGACTTGAGCAAGTTTTTCCAGAGGCTTCGCAGGTACAACTTCAAGCTCAACCCAGCAAAATGTGCATTTGGTGTCCCTTCTGGGAAACTGCTGGGATTTATGGTCAGCTGGCGCGGAATTGAGTTAGACCCATCAAAGATCAAGGCCATTCAAGAGTTGCCGCCGCCAAAGAACAAAACAGAGGTGATGAGTTTGATTGGAAGATTAAATTACATCAGCAGGTTCATTGCACAGCTCACGATAACTTGTGATCCCATATTTAAGCTGCTCAAGAAGAATGCTGCAATCAAGTGGACTGACGAGTGTCAGGAAGCATTCGATAAGATTAAGAGATACTTGTCGAATCCACCTGTGCTGGTCCCACCAGAGCCTGGAAGACCTTTGATTCTCTATTTGACAGTCTTGGATAATTCTTTTGGCTGCGTATTGGGTCAACATGACATCACGGGGAAGAAGGAGCAAGCAATCTATTACCTTAGTAAGAAGTTCACTCCCTATGAGGTTAAGTACACTCTGCCTTAGAGGACATGTTGCGCACTGACTTGGGTGGCACAAAAGTTGAAGCATTATCTGTCGTCCTACACTACTTACCTCATTTCTCGCATGGATCCTCTAAAGTATATTTTTCAGAAGCAGATGCCCACAGGAAGACTGGCAAAGTGGCAGACTTTACTTACAGAGTTTGACATTATCTATGTGACTAGGACTGCAATGAAAGCACAAGCGTTGGCTGATCATTTGGCCGAGAATCCAGTAGATGAAGAATGTGAACCCTTGAAGACATACTTCCCGGATGAAGAGGTAATGCATGTTGAGGAATTGGAGTAGGTCGAGGGGCTAGAATGGAGGCTTTTCTTTGATGGGGCTGCCAATATGAAAGGCATCGGGATAGGAGCAGTACTTATTTCTGAGACATGGCAGCACTACCTTGTTATAGCTCAACTTCGTTTCCATTGCACTAATAACATGGCTGAATATGAGCCATGTATTTTGAGTTTGAGGTTGGCTATAGACATGGGTGTCCAGGAAATCTTGGTCATGGGTGACTCGGATCTTCTGGTGCACCAGATTCAAGGGGAATGGGAGACACGAGATTTGAAGCTTGTACCGTACCGGCAATGTTTGCATGATCTTTGTCAAAGGTTTCAGTCAATAGAGTTCAAGCATATTCCCAGGATTCATAACGAAGTTGCTGACGCCTTGGCTACTTTGGCGTCTATGTTGCATCATCCAGATAAGGCTTATGTGGATCCATTGTAGATTCAGGCTCGCGATCAGCATGCCTACTATAATATGGTGGAAGAAGAACTTGACAGTGAGCCGTGGTTCCATGATATCAAATAATACCTTAGGATGGGAGTATATCTAGTACAAGCCACAAGGGATCAAAAGAAAGCTATTCGACGCTTGGCAAGCATATTTTTCTTCAGTGGAGGAGTGTTGTACAAGAGGACTCCAGATTTAGGACCACTGAGGTACATAGATGCTAAAGAAGCTTCAAATATCATGACCGAAGTGCATTCTGGAGTTTGTGGGCCGCATATGAACGGGTATGTCTTGGCAAAGAAGATACTTCGAGCAGTTTATTATTGGATCACTATGGAACGGGATTGTATCGGTTTTGTTCGCAAGTGTCATCAATGCCAGGTACATAGTGAATTGATTCATTCTCCCCATCCGAGTTACACACGATGTCTGCACCCTGGCCCTTTGTTGCTTGGGGCATGGATGTTATCAGACCAATTGAGCCGCCAGCGTCAAATGGGCATAGGTTTATTCTCGTAGCCATTGATTACTTTACCAAGTGGGTCGAAGCTATAACTTTCAAGTCCGTGACCAAGAATGCAGTAGTGGATTTTATTCATTCAAACATCATCTGTCGATTCGGAATTCCCAAGGTGATTATCACAGACAATGCTGTTAATCTCAATAGCCATTTGATGAAAGAGGTATGCCAACAATTCAAGGTCATGCATCGGAACTCCACTCCGTATCGCCTTAAACCAAATGGAGCTGTCGAGGCTGCCAACAAAAACATAAAGAAGATACTTTGTAAGATGGTTGAAGGGTCTAGGCAGTGGCATGAAAAGTTGCCATTTGCATTACTGGGTTACCGCACTACTGTTCGCACTTCACTGGGTGCAACTCCCTATTTACTGGTATATGGAACTGAGGCAGTTATACCTGCGGAAGTGGAGATTCCATCTCTTCGGATCGTTGCAGAAGCTGAAATTAATGATGATGAGTGGATCAAAACCCTGCTCGAGCAGTTGAGTCTGATTGATGTGAAAAGATTGGCTGCAGTATGTCATGGTCAATTGTATCAGAAGAGAATGGCAAGAGCATACAACAAAAAGGTGCGTCCTCGGAAATTCGAAGTGGGCCAGATGGTATTGAAACGCATCCTTCCTCATCAGGCTGAAGCTAAAGGCAAGTTTGCCCCAAATTGGCAATGGCCATTCGTTGTGACAAGAGTATTGCCCAATGGTGCTTTGTATTTAACAGATATAGAAGGCAAATGTGTAGATATGGCTATCAATTCTGATGCAGTTAAGAGGTATTATGTATGATTTCTTTGCCTACCTTCAGTTGTATTGTGTACTTGGCAAGTTCAAAGTTGAAATGACGAAGGCATTTTGTTCCACTACCCAAACATTTTCATCCTTTGCTACCCCTTTTGAGCCTTATTTATTTTCTTTCATACCCCTCTTTTAGAATCAGTACCAAAAGTAGAGAATGAATAAAAATGATGATGAATGAGTGAAAATAAGAAGAATGAAAGAAAAGAAGAGAAGAAAAAAAAAGGGAAAAAAAAGAAGAAAAAGAACGAAAAAAGAAAAGAAAAAAAGAAGAAAAAGAAAAGGTTTGTCTTTTTGAACTACGTTCGACCTAATTCCTTTTTAAGGATACGTAGGCAGCCTTACGGTTCGGTCCCATCAAAATAAAAATTAAAATTCCCCAGACCCAAAGAAACTGGGGCAGAAGTTTTAGTTTTGAAAATAACCGATTCCAAAAGTTGTAATGTTGACCCTTGTTTCATCTTAAATTAGTTTGAGCCTTCATGCCACCCTTTCTTTCTAACCATGTCCAAAAGCCTATATTATAGTCCAAAGAAAGACCTTCCGATCAATCTTTGAGGATGCCAGGTCAAGCGAGATAAAAATATGGATTCATATCATGGGTAACACTTTGTTCATTGGCACAAGAGAGAAAATTTAAAATGAGAGAGTCTTATTGGTGAAAACCCTCACGGGCACCGTAAGGCGATGGTGAGCTGAGAGAAAATTTAAAATGAGAGAGTCTTATTGGTGAAAACCCTCTCGGGCACCGTAAGGCGATGGTAAGTTAGATAAACAAATGAGAGAGGCTTGTTGGTGAAAACCCTTTGGGGCACTACAAGTCGAATGAGGTTCATGGCTATACAGTGGAATCAGATCAGTGAAAGCCCAGTTTGAGGTATGAAGACACGACATGAAGTGAAATATGATTGGTGGGACAGATTAGGCTGATCAGTCCGAAATGCATGTCATGATCATTGGAACTAGCCGCTTCACTCAGATAAGTTTTCTTTTCCCCTTCTTCTTCACATAGTCACCCATGTTCAAAATTCTTTTTTCTTCCTTTTGTCAAAATCATTTCTTTGTTCTTTCAACCTATCTTTATGAGTCTCTTTCGAATTAGCCCTTGTTGAACAAGCAGAAAAGGAATTCAAAGCCTACCACCAGCTTCCCAATTGCACAAAGCGGAGTTCAGCCATGCACACCACAATTGACATGATTTAGAATAAGAAATATGGTGATAAATGAGGTTCAGGCAGTCAAGTGAATCTTGAATTTTGAGAAAATACCAAGATTCAGCAACTCTCAAAATAAAAACACTATGCAACCAGTGAATGTGAGAGATTCAGGTCAGAGGTTTTGTGGTCTAATTCCAATCAAAAGGTCAAACAACTCCTTGCTAGCCCGAAGCAGCTAATCAAGATGAAGCATGTCAGTAGCGGAAGCAGACGCTCAGAAATGATGCCACAAACTAACCACCACGTTTTCAAACTAACAAGATTTTATTTTTCTGAAGCAGGGGCAAGACATTTTTAAGTCAACTGGGACCTCCCATGGAAAAGCATGGTTCAGGGAGCAAAAAAAATCTATTCATAATCCTCCAAGACGAGAGCATGGCTCAGGTAAGTTCATTTTAAGTTCTCAGGACCCTCCTGGATAATGGGATTTAATTTAGAATTCTCATGACCCTCCTGGATAATGGAATTTAATTTTAAAGGTTCTCAGGACCCTCCTGGATAATGGGATTTAATTTAGAATTCTCAGGACCCTCCTGGATAATGGGATTTAATTTTAAAAGTTCTCAGGACCCTCCTGGATAATGAGATTTAATTTTAAAAGTTCTCAAGACCCTCCTAGATAATGGGATTTAATTTTTAGAATCTTAGGACCCTCCTGGATAATGGGATTTAATTTTAAAAGTTCTCAGGACCCTCCTGGATAATGGGATTTAATTTAGAATTCTCAGGACCCTCCTGGATAATGGGATTTAATTTAGAATTCTCAGGACCCTCCTGGATAATGGGATTTAATTTAAAAGGTTCTCAGGACCCTCCTGGAAATTGGGATTTGATTTTAAAAGTTCTCAGGACTCTCCTGAATAATGGGATTTAGTTTAGAATTCTCAGGACCCTCCTGGATAATGGGATTTAATTTTAAAAGTTCTCAGGACCCTCCTGGATAATGGGATTTAATTTTAAAAGTTCTCAGGACCCTCCTGGATAATGGGATTTAATTTTAAAAGCTCTTAGGACCCTCCTGGATAATGGAATTTAATTTAGAATTCTCAGGACCCTCCTGCATAATGGGATTTAATTTTAAAAGTTCCCAGGACCCTCCTGGATAATGAGATTTAATTTAGAATTCTCAGGACCCTCCTAGATAATGGGATTTACTTTTCAAAATTCTCAGGACCCTCCTGGATAATGGGATTTAATTTTAAAAGTTCTCAGGACCCTCCTGGATAATGGGATTTAATTTTTAAAAGTTCTCAGGACCCTCCTAGATAATGGGATTTAATTTAGAATTCTCAGGACCCTCATGGATAATGGGATTTAATTTTAAAAGTGACCCTCCTGGATAATGGGATTTAATTTAGAATTCTCAGGACCCTTTTGGATAATGGGATTTAATTTTAAAAGTTCTCAGGACCCTCCTAGATAATGAGATTTAATTTAGAATTCTCATGACCCTCCTGGATAATGGGATTTGATTTTAAAAATTTTCAGATCCCTCCTGGATAATGGGACTTAGTTTTAAGTTTTAGCGTAGGTTCTACGTTTAGGAAATATAATTCAGCTTTAAAGTTATCACTCTTAAGATGAGATTTAATTTTAACTACTCAAGGCCCTCATGGATAATGGGATTTAGCTTTTAAATTCTTAGAGCTCTGTAGGTAACATGATTCGATTAACATTTACAAATATGCCCAGATCCCAAACTGGGGCAGAAAAATTTCTTTTATTTTGTCTGTTTTGTTGTAATGTCAGGCGCCCACCTGGATAATGAGGGAATGCAATTTCAAGGCTTGGCAATCAGGCACCCACCTGGATAATAAGGGAATACATTTTAAGTTTCTGCAATCAGGCGCCCACCTGGATAACAAGGGAATACATTTCAAGTTTCTGCAATTAGGCGCCCACCTGGATAACGAGGGAATTCATTTCAGAGTTACTTTCAATTCACAAATTCGAGAAGCGTCAGGAGCCCGCCGGAAGAATAGGGTCCACTTTTCAGTCTCATGTTGAAGATCAAGTACAGATTCAAGGAAGATTCAAGACAAGAAGTAGATAGGATCTTGTATTTTTCTTTTACTTTCGTTGTAACTTCTCCCTTTATTTTTGATGTAATTGCAGGAACCGCGAACTGGAACCTCGACGGCACTTCACTCGACTCTCCACCTACCATCATTCTTCTCACTTCTGAACTACACGTGGCCTGATTCCCTTATAGTCAGGGATATGTAGGCAGCTCAGATGCCAGAGCTCAGTCACACTCTCTTTTCTTTTAGTTTTGTCTCTCTGAATAAGGGTTGGGTCAAAAACATGTCTTATTGTTCTTTGTCTGAAAACACTCCGTGTTTCCCGTCAAAGAGGGGTAGCTGTAGGCATGTAATTTTGACCCGCGTATTAGAATCACCTTTAATAATCCTAGTATTTTTTAGGATATTTATTTGGGTTTATTTCTATAGGATTTTACATTATTAATAATTTTAATTCTATTTTAAGGCACAAAATTTTAAAAAAAATAAGAAAATACAAAATAGTTTCATGTTCTATCTATTTCTATTTAGTTTGGGTTATTAAGATTTTTATAGCCATACATTTCTTTTAATATGATTTTTCACTTTTACTTTTAATTTATATAAAATAAGATATATTAAATATATAGTTTCATATTATCATATAGTTTTATTTATTTAATTAAAATTATTTAGTTTTTACTATAAATTTAGTTTATTATTTAATGGACCTCTTAAATTGAAGAAATCCAAATTTTGAAGCCCTATTTTACCCAAAAGGAAACCCAAATCAGGCAGCCCAGCTGGTCCCTCGCCCCAAGCCCAATACCCGTCGGGTTAACCCATCTACCCCCCCAATCTCCCCGCTCAAATCTCAGCCATCAATTTAATTGTCATCCAATGGCCAATATTAATCCTCCAAAACCATACAAAATCCCAATCTTACACTAAACCCTAATCCCAAACCTAAGAGACCAAACTAGCCGCCCCACACCCTCTTCAGCCCTATCTCGCCGCAAGATCACCCCAAAAACCACCAAAATCTTCCTCAAATCATTACATGGTCCCCTCCCTCATGGTCCCTCTTCTCATATTTCTTCCACGTCATCCGAATCTACAACGACCTCTGCCTACAAGAACGTTCTTGTTCCTTTTTCACGCGGCCTTGAGAGCGATTTTCGGATTAATGGGAGCCATGGAATTATTATGGATCAATCTTGGCCTTCCATTTACCCCCAAAATCGTTCGCGAAAGAAAATCAAAAGGTTTGGATATTTTTGGAGGATTTTCGGATTTTTAGAGTTTTTTTTTAGATTTCTTGCAAAGGAAGGGGATGCTTCTAGGCGTCTTATAAATAGGGGTTCTTGGGCAGGAGGAGAGGAGGAGAGAAAAATTTTCGAAAGAACTAGGGTTTTCGGATTTTTGGATTGTTCATAAAATTTCGATTCATTCAAAAATTGGAGTTCTCTTTTAGTGTTGATTGATTTTTTTTTTCTGGTTTCGTTTTCATATATAAAAAATAAAATAAAAACTATCTCTTCTAGTTTCAATCTTACATAAAGTCAGAAATACAAAGGAAAAATTATGTTTCATCTCTTGTTTGGCTGAACGGAGTTTGGTTTTGGAGTTGCCGTTTGAAGTCGAGTCTGTGGTTCCTGTTCGATTTAGTTGTTGTGTTTCTTGTTCGAATTTCGTGATTCAGAGCATTGTAGCTGATTTTCTTTATTCTCTGATACCAAGAAGAAACATGCAATTCTCAGGTTCATCTCTTTTTCTTTTACTACTGTCTTGGCGTGATTCAAATATGATGAGAGTTTAGGATAAAGGTGATTGAATTGTAGTGCTAGTATGGGCTGATTCATGTGGTTTTAATGTTGTTTTTATGTGGACCTGTCATGTTTTACCTTGGGTGTTTGAAGTACTTTTATTCTCAAATCTGCTTGTTTCCTTATAATACTAAAGGATTGATTACACGATGTTAAAAAAAACTGAAATGATCGATTTAAGTCCGTGTAAGTTCCATGGTAGACTAGCATGTTTCTGATGACTGCGTTTTTGAGTTCGCTGACCATCTTGTAGCCTTCATCGCGATTCTATCTTGTCTGGTTTGTCGTTGCATTGCGCAACTGTTCATAGTTTCATTGCTGCTGCTGATACTCAGTAATTGGTACTTTCGTGGGTGACTATCAATAGCCTCTGTTCGTATATGCTGATTTGATATAGGATCACACAGGGCATTAGTTTTATAACCGACATGGAGTTCTCGCAGTTCACTTAGAATTCAAATATGAGTTTAGCATTTTAGTTTGCGCATCATATTCAAGCAAATCCGCCCCTGTCCAGAATACATGACCATCTGTGCTTTGTTTCTTCTATTAAAGATGGATTAATCAATTGGTTAAGGTTTAGATGACTAGTTTTCAAATCCTTTCAATTTCATGTAGGCTGTTAGTTGCTAGATAAGAATTCTATGTGTTTAAATGACTAGGTTTCAAATCCAAGAGTCAGTTAGCGAGTCTCGTTTGAGTTCAAGAACAAAAATGAAAGCTCGATGAAGTGTAACCATTTGTTCGCGACCTAACTCGAATTGATATTTTCCCCAATATGGTAATCTGTAAGATTGGTAATCTGCTAGTTTGGTAATTGCTTTAAAAGTCAGATTATGGTTCAATATCAGTCAAGTCTGATGACATTCTCAGTAGTCTCGTTGCTAAACTTGTTATTAGTCATGACTGATGGGATTGAAACTCATAGCTTGAGTGTGTCTAGGCGTCAGTGAACTTGGGTCTTATGTTGAATATTCCCTATCCCGCTCTTGTGAAGAATGAGGTTAGTAGTTATTTCCTTTTAGAGTTGGCGCAACGTTCTTTTGAGATGGTCAAATGATGGGTCGTATGTGTTTTGGTCCGATTCATGTTATTCTTAACAAAATTGTGGCTCCAGTGATACATGAGTTTATCATATAGTTTGATCTGATTCAAGTGTTAGGTTTGTACTTCTCTGGTGTGCATGGGTTACTATGGGAGTTGAATTTTCTTTGCCCCTTTTAATTCTTAAACGTAGGAATCCAGTCCTTGATTGAATGAATTTAGTATGTCTTTAAAAGGTGCAAATGAAGTGCTACAGGTGGTTAACTTAGCAGAATAGGAATTCTTGCACATAGGAATAATGATTAACATAGATGACAAGTTAAATATTAGGCTTGAAAAGTGAGGTTTAAAAGATCTGATATTGTCAAATAGGTTTGGTAAGAAATCTGACAATTGGTTGTTTTCCAAATTCACGTTGTTTTCTCATGTGCATTTCAGATTATTGTTATATAGTCTTGGTAGTTGCTTATTCATATCCTTTGAATGCTTTAAATTCTCATTGGCGGAATGTCTATTTCTAGTCTTTGTTTTTGTGCATAGTTTATGTGATTCCTTATGCGTACAGTTTGAATAAATTGCTTGAAATGGCTCATGGGGTTCGGGTTTAAATGGATTAAAAGAATTTGAGCATGAATTGAATCCTGCTTTTATTTAGTTCTCTTTTATTGCATTTTTAACATTTTATC